>VUQS01021166.1:31492-55134 GCA_015108495.1 Heterochromis multidens | reverse complement strand
CTCTTTCAGTGATGAGGACGTACACATCCTGGACAGGGAGGAACGCTGGTTTGAACGGGGAGTCAAGGAGGCCATTTACGTGAAAAGGGAAAGACCATCTCTGAACCGAGGAGGGGGCCTAAGGGTACATCTGTCACCATCTTACAATGCTGTGATTGCAGCCATTCCCCAATCTCTGTGAATGGTACTCATGGCCATTGATCAATGGTCATGACAATTTGCATACTATTGATCATGAAACTGACCAAATGGCCCATTGTTAGTCAGTGGTGCTGGTTTCTGTCATTATGCAATGTACTGTTTATAAGGCTGGGGAAGTCTGCAGTCAGCTGAGACTGAAGAAGTTACCAGAAGGTGACGAAACGTTTCTCCCACTAAAAACGTTAAGTCCAGATGAACAGATTCAGCTTTCTGGGATTCGTTTACCTCGATTATTGAGCATGCATCAAGAGATCATGAAAATGTACCGATTGTATTTTGGTTCTTTGTGTAACAAAGCGATGTTTAAGAGTGTGTGTGGTACATACCAACACGGAGCTCGAAGCTGTTTCCTGTATGTGTGTTGATGTGTTTGAGAGTTTCCTGCATGGCGAGTGCGAACAGGACCAACTCGCTTAGGTGATTCCAGCCATCCTCACATTCCTGAACACACACATGCATGTCTGAATGAAGTGTGTGTGGACATCAGCCTCGGGCAGGAGGCTCAGAGAGAGCATTGAAGTGATGTGAGGTAAAAGTGGGACTCACCTGTCTATCAGGTGAGAGGCCTGAAGCTGCCATATAGCAGCTGCCAGTGGTTTTGATCTTCTCCACCTGCTGGAAGTAACATTCATCCAGCAGCTACCCACACACAAACACACACAGAGTTAAAAAAGACTATTTCCAATAAAGTTTACAAAAGATTCCTCTTTTTCTGTGTGTGTGATTTGAGACCTCGTCAAAGTCGCTGATGATGTGGTTGAGGAGGCGAAGACACTCAACGTGCTGATGAAGGAGCTCTTTCTGCTCGTAGAAGTCAGAGAATCCGGGCAGAGAGGCAAACAGGACGCCGACTCGCTCATACGACTGTGAGTACAACTCCTGATAACACACACACACACACACACACGCACACAGAGACACACATCAATATCACGTTACCTTCGCCGTCAAAGAAAAAAAAAAATCAAAGAAGTTTCATTTACTGAGATTTTATCACATTTCTGTCACTACCTCCAGTCTGTACCTTGTATATATGACTCAAAATAATACAATTAATAAATATGGATTATTGATCAAGGCTTCTGGTCATGAGGTCTGAGACCATCTTTATGACGTCACAGAGCTCAATTAAAGATGAGAAATGAATATAAAGAAACTTGAAAATGCCACAAAAGACACAAAACTTCTGCAAATGGGCACAAAGATCTTCTAAACCACTTCTAATTCTTACAAGGGGTCAGCTGTTGTATATTGTATTTTTAATATATTTTGAATATTGTGGTTCACATCTGAATCACATCATCAGCATATAGTGATACAGCAGTGATACTTTATGCTCAGTCTGTCCCTTTGGGACTGTTTTTAATGCAATTATCTGACAAATAATATGGCTGCTGTGCAGTTAATTGTACTAGCAGACTGTCCAAGAAGTCTGTGCTCCAGTTTTGCTGAGTGATATTCTGGGATTTTATTTGGCTGTTACTTAGCACTAATTAGCAGGTATCTGTGTCTGTGTGGTGCTCCCATACCGTCTATGGAGGCCGCTTGATAACCAAGCTAGCTGGCTAACTGAGTACTCCACCCTCTCATCCACATACGGCCACTTCTGGTGACCAAAACGCTAATGTTGAAGCTCCAGAAATCAATAGGTGATCACAGTGGCTGTGGTGCGCGAGATGTCAGGTACCTCATCGTTGTGGTCTCTTTCCAAGAAATGCTGGGCAACGTGTACGGGCAAGATGTTGAGCAGCAGACACTCATTGTGCTCCCGCTGCTCCTTCATGTCCTCCACCTCCTTCCTTGCCTGGAGGCCCCACAGGAAGTCCAGCCGTGCTGTCGCCTCCAGCTACCAGTGAAGAAGGAGAAGAGAGAGGTGGTGGATATTAGCATATTGAATTCATATTAGGTATATCGTCGTTTGTTCAATAAGATGATTCCTTTATAGTTTGACAACAATAAAAGCCAGCAGAATCCAACAGAAGCCACCTGTCTGCTGTTGAAGAGGACGGTGATCACAAACATCACCATGACAACAACACAGACTCCATTCCTGCACAGGTGATGAGACCTGATGGCGACAGAGGAGATCACACTTTTATTTTCCACACTTTTAAACACAAAGACAGGAACAGGACCTGAACGGAAGTCATACCTGTAAGTCTGGATTATGTAGGTGTATAGGGGAGTAGCCAGCAAAAGGATGGCCAGCTGCAACACGCAGCTAAGTCTGAGGAACACGGCACAGGTAACCATAGCAACCACACCACTCAGCACCATATACTGGACACAGGGATGCCAATGGTTACCAAAAAAAATAGTTACTGACTGATTGAGACCATGTTAACATGACTTTGAGGTCATGTGATGTTTGAGTGTTCACCTCTGGATATGTGCAGATGTTGATGTCGGGCCAAGCGGAGGGGGGCGGAGCCAGCAGGGAGTCACTGCTGCCAATGTCATTTTCTGATGAATCACACCACAGCTGGAGGAAGGGCGAAAGGAAGGAAGGATGGAAGGAAGGAAAAAATTCAGTCTTTTTCCTGAAAAACATTCTGCCAACAAAAACAAAAGTTGCTGGGAAACTTTCCCAGTGAGATTCTCTAACTGTCTTTCGGAAAGTTAGGCAACATTAAAAGCAATCTGATGGGAAACCTTTTATGAGGGTTTATTTATGGTAAATTGTTGGATCCAGTTAGAAATTGCAAATAAGTACCCTTTAGAGTGAGTTGCATCAATATTGTTGGTTCAATATTTATCTCTAATGGCAACTTTCCCAGTAAAGTCTCTAAAAGATTTTAGCACCCACAGAAACTTTGGATTTCCAACAAACTGGGAAACTTCACAGACAACCTGACTTTTCTGGCAAGTTATTTTGTAGTAAATTGTCTTTTTCAGAGAGTAGGAACATACAAATATGGAACCTTTACACTAAGTCATACCAACATTATCACTTCTGATTGTAAGTTGAAGATTTTGGGACAATTATGATGTTCAGCATCCCCCCCATTTTTTTTGTTGACCACCACTCAATATATATTACAGCAGCAACTCATGTGTTTTTCTCACAAATGCTTGGTTGTGAATTAATGAGGAAACTTCATGGACAATCTGATGGGAAACTTAGTTCAAATTAATCATTACTTTTTGGTATAAAGTGCAGAGAAACTACATAGTTGTTTATATGCTGATGATGCTGTCTTGTATACATGAGTCCTGTAAGAAATGGAGGGAACTTCTTAAGTTGCTTTAAAACAAACAAGTGTGTTTGTTAAAGAGACTTTTCCCAGAAGTTGCTTCAATATTGTTAAACCAGGAAACTTGACAACCAGAACAACATTTTGGGAAACCTTAGAAATTCAGGGTTTTACAAACAATTACAGGATTCTGTTTTTATAATGATCAAAAACTCTCATCAAATAGCAATCCTCACAGTTTGTTGCTTAAAATTTTGAACAATTTTGTTTCATTTTTACTTTCTCCCAGCATTCACAGCATCAACTGTTCCAGTTTCTCAGTGGCAGAGGAAGCAATGCTGAAGCTGACAATCATGTTATTTTGTTATTGATCTTTTAACTGATTCAGTTTAACTTTCCAACATGTTTTCCTTTCCTATCTTTTTTTCTGATGGTTGGGCAGATCTGACCTGTAACTTTTATCAGTTGTTACTTTGATAAAAACACTATCAGACTCACGATGTCTGCAGAGGCGATTCCAAAGTTGACAGTGATGGCAGTGAGCGTGAGCAGTGTGCGGGCGCTCTTGTTTTCGTGAACCCAGCAGCAGATTGACTGTAGGGGGGCGGGGCAATGCTTAAACTCCTCCCCCAGAGTCAGCAGCAGGAGCAGGAAGTAAATGCAGCTGCTGACCACAAACTGAGCAACCATTGGACACAATCTGTATGGAACAAAAAGTTACTAAATACACATCGTGTCACCTGTTATAGAGGCTCCAGTCTGAGTGAAGAAGGTGGTTGTTCAGCTTGTATCAAGGGGTAAAACAATGATTTGTTTTGTCTTCAACTTCATTTACCACTAAGCATGACCAGGAAAGTCATTAGATTGTGCCAAATAGTGCAGGGAAACTATTTTAAGTATTCGGTTCTATGCCGATGATATTCTCATTTATTTATTTGGTGTTAGAAATACAGCATGGCACAGCGGGGAATAACACTACTGGAAATATGATCAGGACCATTAACAGGGACTTCAGCTTTATCTGATTCCAGTTGTAAGAAATAAACTAAAGAGATATAAACTAAACAAAATAGATCCAATGACTGCACCCTTGGGGATCCCATATGTAAACCAAATACAGATTCCATTGTTTTTCTTACATTTATAAAATGTTCAGCTTCACACATTTTATTTATGTCATAAATAAAGAGTAAAATTCATTGGTTTGGAATATAGATAGGTGTACCTTGGGGCAGGGATTAGCACCTGGACCGCCATCAGCAGCAGCAGCAGGATGAAGGAACAAACCATGTTGGATTTGAAGAGTTCGTCTCTCATCTGGGAATACTGTGAGACAAACACTTTATTAATAACTGTTATCAAACTGCTCGTTTCACCTCAAAACAAAAAGTCCACGTTACCTTTCCCTCCACATGGGAGTCTTTGAACACCTGAGTGAAGGTGGTGATGTGCTCCTTCCTCATTAGCTCGCTGCTGCGCACCTCAATGGCCTGACGAATCCTCTTGTTCACTTCCCGTGTTCCCGAGCGCTGAGCTGCGATATTATTGGGGAGCTGAGTCAAAGAACCATTGGTAAAGGTGGCGAGGATCTGTGGAGGAGAACAGATGACAACAAAAGATCAAAGGTTACTAAAATTCAACCAGAAAAGTCCCAATTGACTTGAAATCTGTCCGCTGTTCTCACAAAATTCTTTCCCAGGATGTCTCCAAATGGCAGCTCAGCACTCCACGTCGTTATCTCGTCAAAACTGGGACGCCTTGCTTTCGGTGGCTCCACATCCTCCTTCAATTTCGGACGGACCAGGTATGTGTCTATATTGTGCTTACGTAGAAATTCGCTGCGCTCCTGGCCATGTCCTGCCTCCGTCTCATAGATCCCACCCAGACAGTCTAGAGTGGCCTGTGAGATGTGAACCTGCCTGAAGGAAGACAAAGGTGTACAACTATTTACATTACATTTAGGGGATAAATTGACACTTATGGCAAACTCTCGCTTGGCGATGGAATGATAAAGATTTATTAAGTTTATTATTATTTTGTCGGACCCAGGCACTCCTGCAGCCTCCAAACTGTTGGCAACGTCCACGTCCCAGCTCCAGATGTCAAACTGCCACTTCTGAAGACCTAAAACACCGCACAGGACAGAGCCTGAGTGGACGCCAATCCGCATGTCCACCTCCTGCTGCAGCTCCCGACGAACATAACTGAAATTAAAGACATCCAATCCGTGATGCATTCTGGAATTAGCTGGTGGGATGTGTTAGGCATATGTAAATGGTTGTTACCATATAGTGTTGATCATGCTGAGGCCCATCTCTACACAGCAGCGGGCATGTCCTCTCTGAGGCTCTGGGACTCCTGATACACAGTAATAACAGTCACCCAGGATTTTAATGCGCAAACACTGGTGCTCCTGTACGCAAACACAGAGGGAAAAACATCATCAGATTTGCCTTGTTCATTTAAAGAAGATATATAACAAACTAAAATTCTAATCCCAAATAAATATAAAATTCAAACAAAAATAACTTTAAAAATTTAAACAAAAAATACAAATTAAAATATGAAAAACAAAAAAGAATTAAAAACAATAAATTAAAACTTGACTTGGAACCTCTAAAGAAAGAAAAATATCTAGCTCACAAAGAGCCTCCAAACCAATCCTTTAATAAACCAGGAGCTAATGTGGTTGAAATGGTGACCTGACCTCAGCCAGCCTGTCAAAGCGACCAAAGAGTTCGTTGAGAGTTTTAACGAGATCCTGAGCCGAAAGAATCAAGGAGAGAGATGTGAAGCCGATGATGTCTGCAAACAGGATGCTGTGGAGAGGTAATATATTTTATTGTTCATTAGCACAAAAAATAGAACATGTTTGATCACTTTAAACTGCAAATAAGTCAGTTTAAAGTGGGTAAAAAGTATTTTGGGAGTAACTTCTGAAATTTGCTAAATAAAGGTCAAAATTTTGAGAAATATTAAAAGTTGAGGAAATTTTGATATTTACAACAGCTACTGATTTACTTTTTAATATAAACCTTTTTTTTCCATTTACTCCTCAAGCTAAGAAAAAGTTGTCCAGAAAAACTTGGCTGTATCCACACCCAAGAGATTCTGAACAGCAGGACTGTCTCATTAACAGCGTGATTACTTGTGAAGTTCCTCTGGGTTCTCTTACTTGGTCCTTTATATTTTCAATTGTCAGTTTGGTTAAATGTGCATTTGATCATTTTTGGCCACATTGGGGTGGCAGAATAAACATATAAACACAGTATCTGACTCACAGACTTAGAAAGTAGATACATCTGAAATTGTTCTACAAATTTTACTGTTTCCTGTGTTTGAATTGTGGAGTTCCAAATTGTGCGCATCTAACTTTACTGCACACGAAGTTTACTTCTGATTGGATCACTACCAAACTCGTCCCGCCTTTCTACACAAATTAATCAGTTCTGATTGGATCTCATCTCTCCAGAACATTTTCATCTGGTTTTTATTCGCTGACGAAAATGTCAATACATTTCATCATAGTTTTTGTCCTCGTGCATTAGTTTTTATTTAGTTATAGTCTTGTTTTTATCAAAAAAAAAGGTCATTGACGAAAACTATGACGAAAATTATTCGTCAGTGAAATTAACACTGGTTCACAATAAAGAGCAGGGTTGTGGGTTTGATTACCTGACGTCCTTGTAATGGTGAATATAGATCTTGTGCAACTGCTGAGGCAGCAGATATTCATCCATGATGGCCATGTCAGCAATCATCTCCAGAACCAGAAATCGAGGCAGGATGGACATCACCAGGCGCTCCTGAAAAAACAAAAGTAAACAGAAAATATAGGTTGATATGTGGAATTTAGGATTGTCACCTGAATGCATCATTAGTTTGGGTATATATGAGGTCAGACCTCATCTAAATACTTTTTTCTAATGAAGTTTCATATGAATGGCTATCTAGCAGTTTCTTAATTAAACGTCTTTTTAAATTGGTCAGAAAAACGATGATTTCACTTTATGCTGATTACTGAGATCATGAATGAATAGGTAAATAGGTTCACTACATGTACAAGGGTTCCTAATACTTATTCCACTTCAACAGGGAGACAAAATATTAGGGAACACTTTTAATATAATAATCCTCACCTGTCTGTTGTTCTCCCTCTCCAGTCTGACTCGTCCCTCTATACAGCGACGGGTCTCCAAGAAGGACTGTCTCTGAGTCCGATCAGACAGGTAGTGAATGAACAGACCCGCAGTGTTCATAGCCAGGTACAGCAGTGCCTTGGAAAACACCTGTACAGGTACAACCAAACACTTTATCACCTGCACAAGTACAGAAAGCAACAAAGAAAGATAAAGCAATTTTCTTACCTTTCTGATGAAGTTGTGGTCACCGTAGTGACAGCAAAATTCCACCAGGAGGTGCAGGGTGGAGGTGGTTCCCCCAGCAATGATGGACCAGAGAAGAGGGAGGGGCAGCAGGGTGTAGGTGGAGAAGAGAGTGAAGAACACATACCAAGAGTGATCGCTCTCTGCCCAGCTGAAAACACCAATGAGCACCTGTAAGGTCTGAGACAACCAGCTGACCACCGACAGATACCTGAGGCAAAATTAGAGGAAGAACAGGTCAGGGTCTCCAATGTTTAAATGGAAGTTTTCCAGAATAAGTATGTTTGACTCTGGAAAACTGAAGATCTTTGGAGCTTCAATCAGCTTTGGAAGTTGTGGCTCTTCTTTCCTTTTCTGGAGATGAAAACCAGCCTTCTTCCAAGAGAGCTTGTGAGATCTTCTGGCTTTCAATGCTGAGAATTTGTCTAGGAAAATGACTTATAAATGCAGGGTCAAGCAGTCAAACTACCCATAGATTTATCTGTAGTTTTAAGTTAGAGCTAGTATTCAGATTCTGCTGGTAGGATGGAAACATAAATCAGAGTGTCATCTGCATATAAACTGATATTTACCTTTAAGAAAACTAAAAATACCAGATTTTGGTGCACATCAGGGTACTATAATTCCAACTTTTAGTAGCAGATTACATTCAAAGACATGGTGAACTTAGTTCATGTAGGATACTGCTAAGTTGGAACAGAGATCAGCCATTTGCTTGTACAAAAAGCAAATGGTTCAAAGAGCAGAATAGATGATTAAGTCTGAGAGTTTTTATCATACTAATGCTTTGGAGATTGGGATTGGTTAAAAAAAACTAACCTACTGACTACATCCCGGTGTACCTGAGCCACTGAGGTGACGACATCACTTCCGTTCTGGCCAGCACCAGTAGGCAGATCCCTATCCACAGGATGACTGACAGGCCGGTAAGCCAATTGCAGGCCATGCCCCACCAGCCTGGCGGCCATGTTAGCAGTGAGACAAGCAGGCGGGTCAGGATGTCAACGACAACTGTGACGACCAGTGAGGTTCTTCTCTGAGCTGAGGAAAACTGCTGGTAAAGCTGCTCCAAGTCTGCAGACCTGATGAGGTTATGTATCAACATGATTCGTTTTTATATTGTTGTCAATAAAAAACAATAAAGTCAATAAGATACCTGAATAAATAAACCAGACAGTGAAAGTTTTGTGTTTAAAAATGTAAAATTTCTAAATACTATAAAAGTTAAAAGGAATATTTTTAATAAAAAACAAAGATTAACGATCAAAGAATGTTATGAATATATCATAACTGTTACTATATACAAGTATAAATTGTATATTTTTTCACAGTTTATAGTGTTCTTTTACAAATATTCTTGAATGTGCGTTTGACTGTCTTTACTTGAATTTGTGCTGCAGTGTGGGGATGAAGACCCCTCGCACCGTCCACCCACACGACACAAAAAAGTCCGGATCACTAAGTGAGTCATGTTTGGTCTGTGTGGCTGTGGTGACTGCTGGGTGAATACGAGCCGCTGAAGAACGCCGCTTCTGCCACAATGCTCCACGAGATGCCTTATGGCGGATCTGCCTGCAAGACAACACAGAGGGAAGAACTTACGCAATGTTTCAAGCCTGATTAAAGAGAATAAAATAGAAAAATTATGAGAAAATCATTTTTTATATTGTTAAGTCTTAATTCAGAAACTCATAAATTCATTGACAGTAACTCCCAAAATTGTTTTGGATTAGGACAACTCATTAATTAATTCAATATTTATGTTAAATTAAGAGAAAGCCAAAGTCACCAGATGATTAAACTTAAGTCAGTTAATTAACCACTATTATATGAGCTCGTGTTCCTTTAATTCTTTTTAGCAGTGTACTTTAAATTAATTAATATAAGTTCACTCAAAATAATTATTATAATAATTATTTTAAAATTAAGTTACATTGTAAATAAATAAAAAATATTTCAGGAATTAATTCTACATTAAAGATTAAGTTAGCTTTTATTTTAAAAGGAGATTAGTTAAAAAAATCAAAATAACTAGCTCAAGTTTAACAACAATGAACCAAAAAGTTTATTAATGATTAAAATGGAGACAATTCATACATTTCTCAAGGTTATTATGAAGAGTAGCTCCTTAATTCAATTATGAAATTACTATGAATTAATTTATTTTCTAATAAAAATATAAATGAATCTGGAATTAATGTAAAGTAAGACTTGGATTAACTTTAAGACTTACAACAGATGATTTGTATGTTACTGATTAAGATTTACAGTTTAAGAGTTAACTGACATATTAAATAGTTAATTAAAAATCAAGAAAAATTGGTCAGAAACATTATTTCAAGGTTATAACTGAGCTAATTTGGACTTTTATCAGGATTAAGTTAACCTTGATACCAATGTGTATTAAATCAAGATTCAATTAACTCAGAAATCAAAATTAATTCAACATACATTTTTTGTTTTCTCACAAATTTCAGCTTTATTCTCCAAATATTCAGTTTTCTCTCTGTATTTTCTTCATGCTTTGCATTTTGATATCATCGACTCTACCTGTTGATGTCAGCGATGTAGGAGTCAGTGACTTTGATCCGATGCCTGCCTCGCTCCAGGCCCCCAGCGAGCCTTAGCGTGTACAGGTTGTGCTGGTCGATGATGTTCCTGACAGCGTTCTGCCACAGCAGTTGCTTCCTACGCAGGTTGGAGGTGGGGCTTATGCTGGTGCTAAAGGTGATGTCACTAGTCTGCCGCGCCGCCTCACAGTCTCCATTTAACAGCTCACTGCAATCTTCACCCATGGTTAACGAGAGTTGTAAGGCCCACCTCCTCTGCAAGCTGATTGGTTTCAAACAGATTTACGTCAGTGGTGTAAGAGCAGCAAAAGTTTTCCTTTTTTCAGTGTTGAGATAACCTCCAGGCTCCCCTACACAGGGCTGTTTGATCATTTCTACAGACGCCTGAAAACAAACCAGAAGAGGAGCTCAGATCAAAAGTTGTGCCAAGAAAGATGATTTATCAATAGCATCCATTTTACACACAAAAATTCGCATCTGAACGAGTGTTACAAAGTAAATACAAATGACAACCTTAAATTAAATCAGTGCATTTAACTTAATTTATAACAATTGCTGAGGAGTGTATGGGGATCAAACTCCTCAGCCTCCCTGGGAAGGTCTATGCCAGGGTGCTGGAAAGGAGAGTGTGTCTGTTAATCGAACCTCGGCTGCAGGAGGAACAATGCGGTTTTTGTCCTGGTTGTGGAACACTGGACCAGCTCTTTATCCTCTTGAGGATTTTTGAAGGTGCGTGGGAGTTTGCCCAACCCCATACTTCCGAGGTGCTTCGGGAGTATGGGGTGTCTGGCCCGTTGCTATGAGCCATTCGGTTCGTATACAACCGTTGCGAGAGCTGGAAACCACTCATTGCCGGCAATAAGTGGTTTCCAGTGTAAAAGCCACCATGACAGACACTATTGTAGCAATATATGGCTTCTGGTTAGCAGTCTTGTTCAAGCTTGTGTTTAAAATGTTAATAAAAGCAGTTGTTCTGTAATCGTGCGGTGTATGGGTCACAAAACTGAGATCTCCGTGTCTTAATGTAATTTACCAAAACTGGGTTTACCTGTGTAATATAATATTATTTTCCAGTAAATAATATATTTTTATACATGTTGGTGTTGATGATATGAAGTGATGAAGTTCGCACAGCTTTTGGTTGCAATTATTGAATATAAAGTGTTCATTTGATATATGAATGCAAATACCCTCCAAATTATGATGTAACACATTTGCTTTTCCTCTAATACCAGTTTTTGAATGCTACATGTTTAATTGTTTTTCAGTTTTTATGTCCAAAAAAGACACAAAAAAGTAAATACTGCTATTTCTACTTCTTTTGCAGATTGGAGTATGAAAAGCAAGAGATTTTTACCCACTCTGTAGTCATTTATCACAAATCCATGCTTCTTTTTGTTTTTGAGCATTCAGACTTTTTTTAATGTAAAATATAAGGCTTGTAATTACTGAGCATATCTTTTTATGAATATATATATATACATATTATTTAGAGCATATATGTATGAAGATCACTTGACTATGATCACTTCTTCATCTCAATATGTTATGTGTGAAGTTGTCGACTTCAACAGCAAATATAAACATTACCAAACTTAATTATTTATCACGTCTATATATACCTTGCATGATAGTGCTGCAGGCACAAGGATAAATTATGTTACAGGCATCATAGGGATTATATATAACACATTAATGTGCATAGATGAGAAACGTTTTGATATGTTTTACTCATTTAAAACTTGATATTCAGTAAACTTTTACTTATTAGCATGTAATTGTTTTCATCTTTTTCCATTCTCCCATGATAGCATCCAGTTTGTTGTTGCTGTGTTATTTAATATTTACTTGTACATGAAAATAAAGAAATTTGCCCCCAAAAAAGTTTACAGGGGTAAACTGCAACAGTTGATAATTTTAACAACCATTCTCTAGTGTCCATAACAGGGGGGGAAAAATTCAGTGGTTCCCTTTAAAGCTGCATATCTGTTTTTATTAATTGTGAATACTTCACAAAATTTTACATTCTGTTTCCCAAGATAATAAAGTTGCAGAAATATCATAAAAACTAGCACAAAACAGACAATAATGCACAACTTTTTGGCTGTTTGACTGTGGCTGACCTGATTGTGTACAAGTACGTCTAACTTTATTAAAGAAAAAAAAAAAATTCTCTGTCAGTTTTTTTAATTTTACACTTATCAGCCTTTCACATTTTATTGGTTGATAATATATTTTTTGCTTTGACACAAAGGTCATAAACAAACTGTTGTCTATCAAAAGCTTTTCACTTTAAATATGAAACATCTGCCTAAAAACAAACTAAATTAAAAACTGAATAAATATATTTACAAGATAACTAAGAACAACAAATATACAGCTCTATATTGTTCTACTTTTTCAAAGCTTTTGCATTTTCATTTTTTTGACTGTCAAAAGGGAGATACGTCTTATTAGTGGCTGGTCTGTATTACATTTAAATGTCTTCCTAATATTTTATCCTGCACGCTGTAAATGTCATACAGACACGTACAATGTAAATATATCAGGAATTATAATATACAGTATATTGCCAAACTGTTGCATTGGACTGGATTCAACATCACAGGTGTATCAAATAAAGTGGCTGCTGACTATGTAAATGGTTTCAGGTGGTTAGACGGTCTCTGCCAAAAACCTAAGAGGCCTCTCAGTGGCCCAGTTGGCCAAACACAGTGTTGGCCCTGATCAGGTCCAGGTTTCAGGGTTAATCCAATTAGGTCGCAACACACTAACCTGACTGCTGAGCAGGACATTAAATTTCTGATCTCAGATGTCAAGATTGATAAATGGAAGAAAATCTACTTGTTAACACTCTAAATTCAGTTCAGGTTATCAGACACATGTTAATAAGACAATGTTTACAGGAAGTTAAAATTCAGCGAATGAAGCTTCAGATTTGTGCTTTTATAATTAGGGGTGTCTGAGCATGTGCTAAAGGTGTTACTTTTGAAAATGCAAAACTACAAAAATGAAAATAAAATTATGAGCTTCAAAATAACTTACTTAAAGTTATTGTGTTTGATTGCTTGAGATGTTTAGTTCCCTTTTGCTCCCTTTGCTTATTCAGCTTATAATATATGTCAGCTAGCTGCTACACCAGGTATTAAGCAATTTGTCTGCATTCGCAGGTAAGCCAACATCAGCCAGAAGAAATTCAGTTTTAATCTGGTTCATCTAACAAACACGAATTTGACCATCAGGGGATAATTACAGTCCACTTCAGTCATTCGATGTGGTTTTCTGGATCAAACCCAATTCTGAGCTGTTTCTTCTCTTTAATATGAGCCTGATTAATGTTAGTGGGTCTGCTAACATGGATGAATTACAGGCTGTCTCATACAGCTAAATCCTGTCTTGAATGGATAAGGTTAGCTAATTAATCCAAACTCCTGGAGCTGATCTGGTAACTTAGCTGCCATTTTCAAATTACAAACATTACAAACAGCTTCCCCAGTTAGCATGATCCTTGATA
Source organism: Heterochromis multidens (assembly GCA_015108495.1). Classification (NCBI taxonomy): domain Eukaryota; kingdom Metazoa; phylum Chordata; class Actinopteri; order Cichliformes; family Cichlidae; genus Heterochromis; species Heterochromis multidens. The sequence goes on along the minus strand of VUQS01021166.1, from coordinate 41,270 downwards.
CTAAATGATATACGATGTCAAACACTGATTCTCCTGCTGTTATGGAGAGAACCTTTTAAATAATAAGACGGCCTGGTTTCTTTGTTTTAGATGTTCTAGACACCTCTACAAATGAAAGAAAAACAGTAACAAGTTACTTCTTTAATTGACACCTTTGAGAATAGCATTCCAATCTCTCCGCCCCTCGATTAAACCCCGCCTCTTCCATTAAGCCCCGCCCACTCTTAATTGAACAAAGCGATTTCAACCTGCTTATTTTCACAGCACTTTCATTTAAAAAAGCCAAAAATCTGCTATTGATCTAAACAGAAATGGGAACATACATGGTGCTCATGCATCAGGCAACTTCAACGCCCACAAGAAACAGATATATGAGGAGCAAAGACGAAACTAATATAGTTTTTTACTTCCTCCGTCACCGTTTGACCTTTGACTGGAGTTTTTTAAACACTGAAGCAACTGATGGAAACAGCCGTGACTGCATTTTGTTTGGAACATTTTCCTAAAGTCTGGGCACATTTATTATTATTATTATTATTATTATTATTATGTTTTGCTTGAAATTCATGACATTATGTATCATTACTCTGCAGTTTAAGGCTGGAGATTTAAGGTCTCTGAAAGGAGGTGGTACAAATTTGAAGCTAGGTGAGGCTGATCTGCCTGTTGTGCTGCCATTTGATTGGCTCTCCTTTGGAAGAATAAACCGTTACAAACTAAAGTGCATGTAGAAATCTAGTTTAACGAGGGAGGGTCCTCCAGAAGGCAAAAGCTGCTTCTTTGTTTCGTGGTCACGAACAGACAGAGGATTGTTGGACATTGAAATCATTGAAATCATTTGCACCCACAGCCATCAGGCTTTACAATTCTCATACAACTAGCAGATGAGCTATGTCAGACATACGGATTTCCCTTTGGGATCAATAAAGTTATTCTTATTCTTATTCTTATTCTTATTAGAGCAGCAGGAGTCCATGGAATATACAGCCTGAACTCACCTGAATTAAACTGTGGAACATGCAAAGTTTGAGTGTTTGTGTACTTACTTGTTGCTTTGATGTCGTCCAGATCAAGGTTTAACACCAGTCTCATTCTTAAACACTCGTCCTGCTTTCTTTGGCTTCTCTCACATTTTAAATTCACTGTTTTTCCTTTTCAGTCCATTTCATTTAGTCTTCATTCCACTTTTGCTCTTTAACCTCAAAGTTTCTTCTTTAAAACATGCTTCATGTCTGTCGTCTCTTGTCAAACATCTGTGTGTGTCTGATTTCTCTGTGTTGTTGAGTCTATGCTTCAGAAAAGCAATATTCTGTCTCTTCTCTTGGCCACGCTCTGGGAAGAAAACTGAAAAATGACAAAGACGATGATGAAATTCGGTTAAGTTAAACTAACAAACCTCAGAGAAGTAAAATTAACCCAGTGAGGAGCTGAAGGTCATGGTGGCTGTTTCTGGTCGTTCCTCTAGCTTTAACAAAGTCCCAAATATCTGAAAACCAAGAATAAAAAGAATCGGAGCTGAAAAACCAAGCAGAGCGAGGCCGAGTGAGGAGCTGAGGATTTGAGTAATGAGCTGATGTGAAACAGCAGATGTCTGACTGAGCATGTTAATCCCAACAGGAATCCCTGAAACAAAGACAAATGGCCCTTCATTAATCAGACAGATTAACTGTCTGTGTGTGTATGTGTGGGGAGGTTCGGTGCCTGATGGGATTGGCAGACCTCCAACCAGGTCAGTTTGAGTCAGCACGGTTCACTTCAGGAGAGAAACAACTGAAACTTAAGAGAAAACTTTATAAGGTGACTTTAGGCTGTTCAGAGAAATAAAAAAAAGAAAAAGACAAAGAATTCATAATGACAAAGTTAATGTTTTCCTATCAATCACAGCACAGACTTCTTGGACAGTCTGTTAGTAGAATTAACCATACAGTAGCCATATTATTGCTCAGATAATTGCATTAAAAATGCTCCAAAAGGTTCCAATGGCACAAACACGGTCCAGAGATCGAGTTCACTGAATCCAATTAGCAGACAGTTAGCAGCTACAGCCACCTGTGTCACCATCCACCTGTCTGTCAAAGAGGCCACGCCCCTAATAATGCAAACTTTTATAAACGGGTAAATTAGCTAAAGAGTCCAAAAGTATTTTTTTTTGTAGTAGGCTGTAAACATGTTTATTTCTGCTGTAAAGTTGGACATTAGGTGAACTGCAGTTTTTGGTAGATCCTTTTTTTTAGTCCCAGTTTAATGTTGTGACCATCATGTAAACATAAAGAACAGGAAGTAACTTTATATTGTATTTACATTTGCTGTAGCACCACCTAGGGAGTTTGCTACGAAGGAAGTTTAACCGACCAATAGAAAGGAAGCCTACCGCTGTGCTAAGTTCAACCACACAATGAACAAAAACATGGAAAAAAAGTTGGTTCTGTGCGTATCCGAGTTCAAGGAAACTTGTGTCACAAGTTTACGTGCATACAGGGACCTCAAGAGGAATGTGGAAACATATTAGCTATTATCTATTAACATATAAGTAACTGAGTGTCTCGACATAACAGGTATCACGACAGTGGTTATCAACTTTCTCTTTTAAGCCAGGCTCTCTGCTTTAGGCTCTGTGTGTGCTCACATAAAAAGAGGTGTTTCATGCGTCACATGACTCTTCTTCCACACAAAATGATCCCTATGAGTGCCACCTACTCCAGAGATGTTATCAGATGATGATAAAATCTCTAAAGAATATAAAAAAATACAATAGCAGTAAAATGCAACAGTGTTGCAAATAAGACAATCAAAAGATTTGTAAAGTACGGCTTAACAACATATAAAACATATTCCCCCAGTGGAGAATCTATATTGCACTTAAACATCCTGTAAATATGTGGTGCTTCCAGACAATTTTAAATTAAAACTCTGAACATAACCTGCTCCCAACCAGGTTATGTGTTCAGCATCAGTTACCATGGTGATTTAGCCAGGTAAAAAGAGAGCCACTTTTGTGACACAGAAAAGTCTGACTTTAAGCTCAACACAGCTCGCTAAGCCATTAATCTCACGAAGACTAGAATGGAGTACGAACAGCAAGTCAAAATGACACTAAGTTCAGTCCTTTGTTTTCTGTGGCGCCTCCTGGTGGTCAAATTTCACAAAATCCTTAGTTTCTAGTGGTTGTCTGAGCACATGAAGGTTGAATTTGGTTGAAAAAAGGTTTTTCACGGTAGAGACGATCGCTTTATTCACATAGACCACACCTACTGAAACTGGATTAGATGACACCTTGTAAGAAATTAGAGACAAAAGTTGTGAAGGATTATTTGTGAAAAAGAAACTCAGCGGTGGCTCAACCTGAATTTATAAAAAAATAAAAAATATATATATAAAAAACTTAAAATTGACCAAACATAAACTAACCTTATAAAGCCACTAAAAAATGTAAAGAAATTAATAATAATTAAATATATTAAAAAAAACTTATACTGTTAGGCACTTATAAAATAAAATAAAATAGTTTCAGTAAATTTTAAAATATTCTGATAGTCAAACAATTCTAGCACATTGTCTTCAGAGGTTTAAAATACAGAAATCTTAAAAAATAGCTGAAGGAAGGATTTAAGTGATTTCTATATCACATCCTGAATTTCTGAATTATTTCAGGTGTCCCTCTGTTTTATTTCTCACTCTAACTACGTCCCAAACTCCTAGAATTCTAAACAAATTATAGGATATTCCAGGAAACAGCAGGATGCTTTAATATTAGAAAAAAAATACTGAACGTATACTTCTGAATTATTGCAGGTATGGTTTAAATTCTACATCAAAGATATCCTGAAATCTTTGAGATATCAAAGGAAATCCAGAACCTCGCTCCAGGCAAAGCAGGTAAAACATCTCAGAGTAAAATCACGACAGGCTGACGTCAGAATTCAGTTTTTATCTTTTTTATTATTTAAAAACAATCCAGCAGAACAACAGAGAGCCTTTAACTGTAACACACACTCACTCCAACACTCACACACGTCGTCATGTGATCGACGACCGCACAGACTCAGAGGAGATTTATACTTCTGTATTCAATCTACGTCCTAAAAGCAAACCCTTCTGAAACCCTTCGCTGACCTCAACATAGCTTGTCGACACAGACCACACAGGTATAAATCCCAGCAACAGTGTTGGCTAATTGTGTATACTACGTCGTAGGCTCTACATATATTCAACGCAGAAGTATAAATTAAGCATCAGTCTGAGGCAACAGGAAGTCATCGTGTTTGAGCCATGAGGTACGGAGTTCAAACTGTGCCAAAACTCAGAATCACACATTCCTCAAACACACAGTCACATGATGAGTTAGCTCAGAGTGTTTATAACATAAATCACATGTGATTATAATAAACAACACACACAGAGAAAATCAGTTTAAATAACCTGTTTGATTGGCCAACGCTCATTTTAAAACTCCTCTTCCACTTTTACATTTATTGTGATTTTTATTTTTTTAACCTTTCAGATTCTTTTACCCATACTTCCCCCCCCCCCAATTTAAGTTAAATTGAGTTTATAATGTTTTCATCTCAAAAACAAATTTTTGTATTATAGATTTTTAATTTTTAATTCATTTTAGAATTTTTTGTGTAAAAGTAATCTATTTTTTTTATATTTTTTGTGTAATGTAATTTTTTTTTTACATTATATTTTTATATGTAAAGGATTTCATGCTTGAAATGTAGCTTTTATTTTACCCAATTTAACCACTAATTTGTTAAAGCTAACATGCATCATTTCAGTTTTTTACATTATCAATTCACTGTTTTCTTTTTCAGTCTTTTAACTTATGCGTTATTACAAAACTGAATTTAGTTACTATATAATTTAGTATTCCCAAAATATTACAGATACTGACATCCATAGAGATTATAGATGAGTACTAACAGGGCTGATGTAAAATGTTGGAACTTGAACTTTGATTGAAGCATAAAAATAAAAATCACATTAAAGCGACCAGTGGAAGCTCATCCTGCTTTTTTAAAATTCATTCCTATGGTTACACGTATGTAAAAATATAAAACTATGATAACATATTCATGCTGCCTGTCAGTTCTTTACATTATGAAACACTTCTGCTTTAACAAGACGTTTTTATGTGATAAAAAGTCAGTAAACGGGCACAAGTCTCTCTTTTAGCTCAACCACCAGTATCATCATCTTCACCACCATCATGTAAACGTCCACGGTGGATCTCGTGGAAGACGAATCACACATTAAAAAAGCGGTGATGAGACAAACATGCTGCTTTTTTTGTTGTTTTTCTTCATGAAAATGTTTGTATATTTTTCTTAAAGTGCAAATAATTTAATAAGGGAACCAATTAAGAATTTAGAATCTTAAATTAAACTCAAGGTATAATTTCTATCACATACCAAAGAAATAAATGAGTTGTTTCTGTACATAATTTGTATTTTTAGGTAACAGTTTACCTGTAGGGATAAAACTTTAACAAATAACTTTAGGGAACCATTATACAATTTAAGGGAACAGTTTGGCAGTTTAAGGGGAAAAAAATATGTGAACTGAGGGAACAAACTAAAAGAAAATGTAAAAGTTAACTGTATAAGTCAGTCTACTGATTTTAAAGAACATGAAATAACAAATACACACAGTTGTTCAAAGTAACTTTAGGGAACTATTTTTTAAATTGAGGGAACAGTTTGAGAAAACAAATTTGTTTAAACAAAGAAAATACAAATTTGAGGGGACAAATTAAGAGAGAATGTAGACATTTATCACTTAAGGGAACAAATAAACAAGTATATGAAGGCACAAGCTAACAATTTAAGGGAACAGAACAGTTTTAATAATGTAACTGGAGAAATTTAGTCTATATGGACAAAGTTTTAACTAAAGTGAACTTCTTCGTAAGCTATGAGAAAATAAATTATTAATTTGAATTTGAAAAGAAAGAAAAACTGGTTTTTTAGAGTAAAAATGAAGGCTTTGATTGAACAAAGGTGTTATTTAAGGGGATAAATTAAGTAATTTGTTTTTAAGTCAATATGAGGAAACAAATGAGTGTTTTCAAGTTATTCCAAATAACTCAAGGGAACTATTTAATGAGTTGAGGGAATAGTTTGGCAGTTTGAAAAAACTGAGTTAAGTGAACAAATTAGCATTTTCAGGTTATCCAAAGTAACTTTAGGGAACTATTTAGTAATTCAAGAGAATTCATTACAATTTGAAGAAGTTAGAATAAGAATTTGTTGGTGAAATTTGAGAATACATGTTAATGCAAATAAACAGCTAAATTTAAATATCTAAAAGTAATGCACACTAATAGCATCAGGGCATGAATCAGTCCATTGAGGGAACATACTGATATAATGGAAAAAGTCACTAAAGGGAACAATGTACAAACTTCAGGGCACAAACTAAACATTTAGGTCAACAATAAACTGAGCTTAAAAGGGATGAATTAATTAGTTAAGGGAAGAAGTTAGCTACTTGTAATGAGTGATTTTAACAGAAGAAATTAGAAATGTATGGGAACAGACAAATTAGCAGAGTGAGAGCACAGATAAGCTTTTTCAGGGAACAGATGTGAGGAGCTCAATATAAACCTATTTAGAAAACAAAGCAGCAGCTTTAGGAATAATTTAAATAGTTTAGCATGTTTGGGGGAACTGAGATTTATAAGAAGATAACAGTAATTTCAGGGCGTTTGGCCAAGAAAATACATTTAAGTGAGCTAACGCCACCATTACAGCAGCTGACTGGTTCATTTTGATGAGCTTATTTCTAGTCCCAAAGAATGTGAAGTTGGTAGTTTAACCCCACCGAGCCTTCAATTTCACCTTGTGTTGGTTTTAGATTGGTTCTTGATGCCGAGGATTTGGCAGGTTTTGGCTACATGGAAACTTAAGAGTTTTTTTTTTTTTTATATATTTAACATGCATTTTGAGTGATTACATCACACCTTTAACTTGTATTTGACAGCATTAAGTGGACAAACAAAGGATTAGTACCTTTAATCAATGTGATAAAAGTCACATTTCATAAAATTTACTGACTTCTATTAAACTAGTTTGTAGTGTTGTTGACTCACTAACACTCATGTTAAATGCTGACCTTTGACCCAACGAAGCACACACACACTTTCAGCCAGTATAATGAACATGGATTAATCCTAGTCCCGAACTAAAAGGAAAATTGAGTGAAGACCTCCAATGAAAAAAAACAAACAAACAAAGTTTTTAACTCAAAACCAGATGTAAAAACAAAAAAAAAAGAAAAAACACTCGAGACACAAGTTAAAAAATAAAAATGCTAAAAGTTTGGGTGTTAAATTGAACATTTTTATCCAAATTTAAATTAATTTTCCCCAAATATCTGATTTTAAATTAAAGTTTGACACTGTTATTTACACAGTTTTTTAAATTTAGATCTAGAAATTGAAGCTTGAAAAGTTGTTCAGATTTTAATCATATACAATTTTTTTACAATTTTTTATTTTTATTTTATTTATTTTTATTTATTTCCCAAAGTTTGAGTAGTCTCTGACTTTAATTTTGTAATTCTTTTTTTGTTACGTTTCAACCTCATTAAAAACCCCAAATTTCATCTGGTGTTAACCTCAGAATTTTTTTTTACTCTTTCCTTCCGCTAATTTAAAACTTAAAAAGTTTTTCATGTTACATTTCAAAAACTGAACTGAAGCTAAAAATTCTGACTTAAATCTCTGAATTTTGACATGTTTTTCTCAGAGTTATGACTTCAGAATAAGTTTTCCCCACCTATTTTCCATTTTGTACCTTCTTCATCCGTGTGGCACTCATCACCTTCCATACTCTCTCCAATTTAGTGTTTAAAATATCATAAATAAGTTAAAACTGGTTTAAACAAGACGGTATGTTGGCATACAGCACTGTGGCAAGCAACATGGCACACATGACACGTACGCTGAATAAATACAGAAATAAATAAATAAATAAAGTTCGTCGTCAGTTCGTGTCTGAGCGACAGCAGGTCCAGTCGTTTCTGTGTGTTTGTGTGTGTGTGTGTGTGTGTTATTTAATGTTTTTTAGCAGTGAGGTACGGGCGTTCACCACCGCCTTGAAGGCATCTTCGCTGCCGGGGGCAACGCATTTGTCCGGGTGCAGCAGGACCGCCAACTTCCTGTACGCCTTGTTCACTTCCTCCCTAGAAATAAAGAGGCAGGAAATGGTATTAGACACCATGAAGGGAAAAAAAAACAAAACTTTATTACAAAGATGCTCTGGACGCTGCCGTCTCACCGCGTGGCCCCGGGTTTGACGCCCAACATATCCCACGAGTCCTTGCTGTTGCGGATGCGTCGGATGGTATCGGCCTGCTCTTTGGTGAAGCCGACGCTGACCTCCGACACTGGGCGCTTTCCGCCGTTCTCGCACATGTCGGTGATGGAGGAGAAGAACGCCTGCGGAGGACACGACACTCTCAGACCTGCTGCATAAAAAAATAAACAGGAAGCTGTGCACGTGCACGAGGAATACCTGGAACATCTCGTTGATGCCCTCACCGCTCTGCGCCGATGTCTCAAAGTAATGAAAGCCTCTAGACTCCGCCCACAGGCGCCCCTCACCCTCGTCCACCACCCGCCGCTTCGTCAGGTCCACCTGTACGGATACACAGACATTTTACCTCCAGCTGCAGGTGTTAAATTAACCTAAATAAATATTTTTCCTGCTCATTTTAAAGAATACTTGATACAAAAAATGTTGAAAGGAATCCTTTTTAGTTCTCTACTGGAGCAGCTTGGCATGAGTCAAAGTTCAAAATAATCCTTCTTTATCTTATTCTGGGCCTTTATACAGCCCCTCAGCTCATCCTCTGTCTGAAACAAGTTGCTTTAGCTCCTGTCTGTTTAAGGTGGACTCAGTGTGACCTTGTTGGCGCAGACGATGAACACGATGCTGTCCATGTTGGCCTGAGACCCCATTTCCTGTTTCATCTCGCCGAGCCAGCTGTCGAGGGCATCGAAGCTCTCCCTCAGGCCCACGTCGTACACGAGCAGCACGCCCTGGCTGTCTTTGTAGAACTCGTTACGCACCTGACCGACACCACAGAGGAAGAAACACATGCTCACACAGCGCCGCCTGCTGGCTGGATACCAACATTACAACAAAAGGGTTTTTTATGCCTTTAAAAATGTCTTGTTTGTGCAACAGCGTATCAGGGCCACTAAAGGAAAAGAAATTCAGAGAAAAGAAGTCAGAATTTGCCATCTTCTTCTTGTATGTTGGCCAGTTTTTTTTCATAATTTGACAGGATTTTTCTCATAAACCTTCCAGAGTTTTTACTTGCACACTCATAAATTTTTGTTATAGTTTGCCAAGTTTTTCCTCAGAATTTGATAGTTTTTTTTCCTCCTCACAATCATAAATTTGCCAGTGTTTTCACATGTAAAATTACCATTTATTTCTGTTAAACTGGCCAGTTTTCTTCTTGTACATTTGCCAGTTATTGTCTTGTAATCTGACCATTTTTTCCTAAAAATCTGTCAGTTTTTTTTCCAAGTAAATCTGACATTTTTTCTTGCCTTGTAAAATTTCCACATTTCTTACTTGTATATTTGCAAATTTTTTTTCCGTGTAAATTTGCCAAGCCTTCTCATAATTTGATAGGGTTTTTTTTTTTTTTTTTTTTTTTTTTTTTTAAAATTTTTTTTTTTTTTTTAATTTTTTTTTTTTTTTTTTTTTTTGTTTTCCTCCCAATTAAATTAAATTAAATTTATTTTTTTTTTTCTTTTACTTTT
>VUQS01021166.1:0-28088 GCA_015108495.1 Heterochromis multidens | reverse complement strand
TCTTTTAATTGTGAAAAAAAGCAAATGAAGAAACAAAATAACAAAAATTTCAAAATAATGCACATATAGTTTCAAAATATTGTTTATTTCCCAAAAACTTTCATATTGTGCCATCACTCATGTAATTAATATCAATTTAGTCAATCCTGAGGCGTTTGGACCTCCTTCCTTTGCAGCTTTCATTCTCCAGATGTTGCTCAAAACTACATCACTTTTAGATGATAAATATACAAAGCAGAAATAAGACTGCAGCTTTTATGTGTTGATTTAAGTACAGACTGAAGTTCTGTTATGTCTTTTCTTTTTATTTTACAACCTAATATATACAACAGTGGAAAATACCTTCCCAAATGTCCACTAAACCTACACCAAAATGTTTTTTTGAACATCTGTCTCAAGCATTTAATAGTTTTCTAGAACACCACATCAATGTAGGTTTTAAATTTTACATGTATTTATGAATTAAAACAGACTCTGTGTTAATTAATGACATTTGAACAGTCATTTTTAAGGATCATCATCAAAATTCAAAGGATTTTAAAAGAGGCAAACCTCCAGTTCAGTATTGTTCTATCTTATAAATGCACTTTGAATCTGTGTTAAAGGTGGTTTAGCCTCTAAAGCCTTTTGAACTCATCTCAAACTAAACAACAGTATTATGTCAACGAGGCACAAACTACAGTTTGTTTGTTAACAGTTTTATAGTGAGAAGCAAGTTATAACATGTTCAATGTGGGTTCAGAAATAACCATGTAAGCATTTCTTTGGCCTAAATATGAACATTTAAAGGGGCCAATGCGTCACGGTTAGTTTTCAATAGTCGACTACAATTCATTCATTCAACTTCTGGTCTACAAAGTATCTAATGCTGGTTATTACATCCTACAGAACCAACGATTTAATCCAAAATCTAAAAATGTGTTAAAAATGTAAAAGAATTTAACATTCTTTTAATCAGCTAATCAATTAAATGATTAATCGTTGCAGCTCTGATGGCCTTCAAAATATTGATTTCCAGAGGAATTTCCTGAACAATCTTCTGAATCATTATTCAAACCCAGGCACAAATTTCAGAATTAAAAAATTGGTATATTTTGACTTAAGTTCTCATAATTACTGTATATAGTGATTAATTAATGTTTTTATAACTCACTGTAACAACATTTCCCAGTACATAACATGAACAGTTGTAAAAAAAAATCCACAAAAATGTATTTTGGATTTGTTTTAACTTCTCTTATATGTTGTTTACGTAATTATCACTGTTTGTTTTTTTATTACATTGTCGTTCATTTTTAAAGCCTTGAATTTGCATTACATTCAGCTAGACACCAGATGTTAACTGTTCACATATTGAGTATTCCTAAAAATCTCAAGCTGAAAAACTACAAAAACAATATACAAAATAATAAAAATTTATATCTCAGTTGATTGCTAGTGAATGTGTAAATATATTTGTAAAATATTTGAAATTAAGCGATTAAAAAAACAAATTTTACAAACAGGTTTGTAGTCTGATGGCAAACAGACTTTCCAGATGTTTTGTTAAAAAGAAAGTCCAAAAAAGGCTAAAATGTTCTGTCCACTTACAGACTCGTCATAAACTTGGCAAACCTTTGTATCTTTGAAGTAAAACATAGACGCTCAAGCTGTTACCAGTCCTTGTGAAAATTCTCACTTGTGGAGCGGACGTCTGGACGGAGCTCTTTGGCGGCTTGTTAGTTGCTCATTGGCGGGCAGGAAGCGATTGCATCTGGAGGGAGTCATAGGTGTCTCTGGTGGCCGAACTCAGACCCTAAAAAGAACCAAAATCAATCAATCATCAGTGTTTTATAACAAAATTATCAGAGTCAAAATACTCAAGTTACTTTTTATATAGCTTGTTAAAGCTAATGAAGCTTTTACACTCACCTGGTAAACCTGTTCATTCTTTTTCTGACGCTGTAAAACATCAACATAAATAATTATAAATCAGTGTTTATGTTAATTTGAATTGAATTATCTACACACAAAACAAGAAGTAAGAAACTGACCATTTTGTTTCTGTCATTTTTACTAACCTCTCTCTTAACAGGAAGCTCCTTATATTCTCCGTCTGTGCGTTTGGTCAGGCCCTAAATTTAAAAATACGCATACATATAACACATTCAGACAAGATTTTTCTGTGTTAGTACAAAAACCTTCAAGAGGTTTGTGTTTAGAAAAAGTTTTGTAAGTAACAAAAAGTTAAAATGTTAAAATGAACAACAGCTAAAAGTAAGAATAAGAAGAAGATATCGTTTGTTACCGTGTACGTGGGTTCTTCAGCTGTCCTGCGATTCTGTAGGAAGGAACATAAGACATAAGTAAGAAGTGCAGTTTTAAGACAGGAGGTTCTAACAGGATTTAAAAAAAGAGAACCTCTATTGGGTTCTTTATGGATAAGCTTTAAGAAGCAATTCAGGGTTCTTCAAGAACCTTCCAGAGATCAACGAAAGTCTTTAAAGTTCCTAAGAAAGTGTTCTTTTGTTGTTCTTGAGACTTCTTTGGACATAATCTACCAATTCTTTTAAAGTACTTCACTAAGACTTTGAGTTTATTGTGGTTCTTGTAGAGGTGGTAGAGGAGTCTGTAGTGTTTTTGAAGTTCACGGATGTTCAAAGTTTCTTTAAGTAGTTCACAGTTTAGCGGTTTTTATTATATTGTGCTTGTTATGGTTCTTGGAAGGTTCTTCAGAGTTCATTCCTGTTCTTTAGGGAAACATGAACCCCAAAAAGCACAAAAAAACACTGAAGAACCCATACACTTCTGCAAGAACTAGAGGTGTTTTTGGGGTTCTCAGGTTTCCAGGGTGTTTACAGTTTCTTTAAGGAGTTTACTATGGGTACTTATAGAACCTATAGTGAACTTCTTAAGAACTAAGGTTCTTCTGAACTTCATTCCATGAGTTTATTGTAAGTTTATTGTAGTCCTTGCAGAAGTGATTTGGGTTCTTCAGTGGTTTTTATTCTTCTTTGGTTTCCTGGGGTGCAAGACTGTTTAGGGTTTCTGAAGTTCATAGTTTAGGCATTCTTTCAAACTCGTCTTATAACATTTTAGTTTGTCATGGTTCTTCCAAGGTTCTTCTTTTAGGGTTCTTTCAATAATGTTCTTTTAAATGGATTCTTACAGAAGATTATTTAATTGGGTTGTTAATTCCATGCATAAACTTTAAGAAGCATTTCAGAGTTCTTCAAGAATCTTCCAGAGGTTGAGTCTTTAAAAGTTCTTGAAAAATAATACTTTTGTTGTTCTTAAGATTTCTTCTTAAGGACATAACCTAAAAATTATTTTAGAATACTTCTTGCACAGGTGGTTTTGGTTTTTCATTATTTTGTGGTTCAGGGTTTCTTTATGAAGTCCAGAGTTTAGGGGTTCTTTCAAAGTTTGTCTTATTGTATTTTAGTTTGTCACAGATCTTGTAATGTTCTTCCTTCAGGATTGATTCAGGATTGTTCTTTTAACACACGTTCTTACAGAAGATTCAAGGCTCTATCAGTTTGCCCATCTTATTTAATCTACTAATCTATTTGATTAGGGTCATAGGGGGATCTTAAATGGACCAAGAATCGAAAACTATAAAGAACCTTAAGACAAGTTTTAAAAACAACTTTAAAGTTCTCTAAGTAACAGTCACTACTGCGGGATGGTGATCCACGATAAAAGCAATGTTACAACATAAAGCCTCATCCTCTGGAATCAAAACCATAAATGTTCCCTAATCATAACAGCTGGAGAACTGCTACAGGGAACTTTCTAAAAAATAAATTTGTTTTTGTTGTTTACACATTTTACTTCAGTATCATAATCAGCTGTGTTGTATAAAAACAGCAGACTTACTCTTCCTCCTCTCTCGGGGTCTCGCTCTCTCAGCGGTTCGTAAGTACCCGGATCCTGACCTTTCAGTTCCTAAACACAAGAACACGTTTTAATGCACAGCATCCTCCTCATTAACAGTTACTCCGTGTTTAGTACCAGTACAGTGTCAATATTAACTCTTAAAATTAGTGAAAATAGGCAAAAAGACAGTTTATGGTGTTAGGATTTCATAGTGACTCACACTGTAGAAGCCCTCCTCCTCCATCTTCGCTTTAGATTTGAAGAACTAGAGAAAAATATGAATGATTGTCAGTCAAAACACCCTGTTGTGGAGTGTGAAGTAATAGGTCCCAAGGCAAGTTCAGAATCAGGACAAACAAGTCTTAAGTCCAGCACAGCATATTCCCGTGCAAGATTATCAAGTCCATGTCAAAACCAAGAAATCCAGACTTAAATTCCATCCCAGGCAAAGGCTAATATAGTCCAAATTAAAGTCCCTGTAATGACTAACATCCTGGTTCAAAATACAAGAAATTAAAGACTCACAAATCCTTATTCAAATTCCAAGTCAAATCCCAAGTGAAGAATAACTGATCCACATACACATCAAGCCTGACAATTCCTGATTCAAATCCCTTACTCCCAAATCAAATCCAGAATCAAGACTAAACAAAGTCATCTATTAATTTTAATTATTAAAAATAAGAAGAAAATGTAGAGCATGTAAAAATTTCCCATTGAAATTTCTCCATGAGGCCCAAATATCCAAATACATTCAATTTATAATGACAGGAGGCTATCAAGTCATTACCGAATAGGTCTGATGAGGTTCAGTGTAGAGGAGTTTGAAGTGATTGATCACACTGAGTCTGGATTTACTCCTTTGAAGACCAGAACCCACTCAGCAGTAAACATCAAAAACAAAGCAGCACCACCCACCTTCTCTTTGATGAACATGCCAGTGATGATGAGGCCATAAATGCCAAGGAAGCCATCCAGGATGTAACACAGCTGAGGGTCATACATGTTCATGGCCTCTGTGGAGGTCAGAGTTCAAAGGTTAGAGGAAACATAAACTTCACTGAAATCTGTGGAAACGTCATTCAGGATTGGCAAAGAGATTATTTGTTATTTTATTTATTTATTCACTGTATTTTATTAAATCTGGAAAGAGAAATCTGGAAATATATTCATAGCACTGTCCACTTTTGCCCTTTTCAGTCTGGGGCAGGGCTGCACTCTTCATGGAAAGTTTGTGTTTTGATGTTAAAAAAAAATGAAAACTAAACAGCAAGCCCAGAGTCAGTACTCAAATCAAGAAAATCCTTATTCAGTCTTCCCAAGTGAAGACTAAAGAATCCTGAGTCACATAGCAAGTCAAACCTAACAAATCCTGACTGAAAGTTCAAATCCAAGTCAAGACAAAATGTCCTGAGAAAAATCCAAAAGTTAGACTAACAAATCCTGAGTCAGTAAAAACATCTCCAGTCAAATCCCAACTCTAGACTAACAAAAGCTGATTCAAAGCCCAAGTCGAGACTGACAAATCCTGAAGTCCTAGTCAAGATTAACACATTCAGTTTCAAATCTCAAATCAAGATCAACAAATCTTGATTCAAATCCCATATCTAGACTGTTTCAAATCCCAAGTCAAGACTAGAAATCCTGACTCAAATCCGTGATCTAAACAAATCTTGATCGAAAGTCCAAGTCAGATCTCATAATCCTGATTCTATATCGCAGATCTAGACTAAAAATCCTGTCTGAAATCGTAAATGTAGACTAACCAGGCCTGAGTCAAAAAAATTTAATCTTTAAGGCTCCTTATTTGGAAGTAAGAGCCCCAAATAAAACCATACCATACTATACAATAAAAAAGCTTGTGAGCTTCAAGTCAAGCTTTTAGCAATATAAAATATGTCACATTTCACTGAAATGTAAAGAAAAATAATTGGACTTTGGTTAGAAACCTTCCAGGTGTGTTTGTTTTCTACTCCAGCGTGCCCGATAAAAGATAATTTAAAAGAAAACTACAGAAGAAGAAAAGTCTTACAATTTTGACTATAACTGAACAAAAATAAGGTTGATAGCAACAGCAGTCGACAGCCTTTGTTTGTGTAGTGTGTCAGTGTGTGTGAAGGAGCTCGGCGGTTTCCTCAGCTGCTGCTGAGTGCTCGCTGTGGCTCATTAACTGACAGGTGTGTGTTCGTGTGTGGTTCAGTGTGGGTGTGTGTATTCGCGTCGGTGTGTGTCAGTAAAGCCGAAAGATGCAGCAGAGCTTCTTCTCACATCACAAACGCTCATTAAACATTTAAACAGGTCAAAGTCGCTCTTAAACTGTATTTCACATGAGCAAAGTCTACACAGGAAAATAATGCCCAGTCCACATACTTTTGTTCGTGTTTCATTATAATACATGGTATTAATCCTGATTCATACAAATGTAAAGAAATTAAGAAAAGTTGATGAAGTTTGCCTGAAACGTTCACATAAACGTTCTCTGTAGAAATGTGTGACAAGAAAAAAAAATATGTCTTTTTTGAAAATGCGCAGCTATAAAACCACCAGGTGTCTGGAAACTGAAGGAACGTCTACCTGTAAATGAAGCAGGAGTCTGTCAAACCTAAAATTTAATTTAAAAATTAATGGACTTTGGTGGAAATATAACCACAAAAGAGCCTTTTCCCACCAAAGTCCATTAAGCGTTCTAAAAATTTAACAGAAATTTGTCAACGTTTCTAAACAAACAAACAAACAAACAAACAAACTGTACTTAGTCTGCAAAACCTTATGAGCACCTTATAGGAACTGTCTTTGCCAAAACTATGTGGACGCCTTTTTCCATGTATATATCTGGTCTCAGCTTATTTTTTCTGTTTGGAGTGGGCTGTTGAGTTTCAATACAAATATGTGAGTCAGTCATGTGTTTCTGGTGGGTAAATATTTTCTCCAGAGAAAAATTGAAACGTAGTTCATGTGAAAATATGTTCAACGTCGCTGCATGTGTGAATGTGTGAGTTTCATGAAAAAAATTCACTGTGACAATAAGCCTTTTCCCACCAAACACCATTAAGATTTCTTTCAATTTAAGTTTAGTCTCTGAAAATGTTTTTAGTCTCATTTAAAAAAAAACATACACACAGGAGTCATTAAAAAAAGTATTACATGAAGTATGGCTGAAAGTAAGTTGATGTGACTGGAATCAACAGTGTCGTCAACCTTGTTTTTTTCAAACCCTGTAAACGCGATATATTATTATCTTTGGTCATGTTTTCTGCAGTTAACTGCTTCATCTGTGTGGTTTGAAGCCCTCTCCTTGTCTTTGTCTTATCTTTAGTTTCCAGGAAACGTTTTCTGCCTTTTATTAGAGATCTTATGAGCTTAGAGCCAGTGGGTTCCTCTTCCTGCTCTATCAGCTTCAGTAAAACAACTCTGCATTCACACTTTTAACTAAATAGTCAGACAGAATTATATTTTTGTGTTGGGAAACTATGACAGAGTAATGAACAGTGACTTTCACACATTACGATGGTAATAGCATGACAAACATCAGCCTATAGGTGGTTAAACCACATGCTCAAACCAAACTTTTTTCTTTTTTAAATCAATGAAGAGAACAATTTTCAGCTCAGTGTTACTTTGTTCATTGTCATGATTCACATCCATCAAAGATCCACATGAACTTTTCTGTGCCTGAAGCTGGAAGGAAACCCACATCACAAAAGTGTAATGCCTCCTTTCATAGCGCGCTCCATTTCATGGTCACTTCAGGCTGACAACACGTCTGGTTAGATAAGAGCAAAGATAAACTGAAAATATACGCATCATGAAGCCTGTGTATGTGTGTGTGTGTGTGTGTGTGGTCGAGGTTAGGGTTTAATCTGATTAGCACAGTACAGTTTCATGTTCAGTTTCACACACTCATATCTGAGGCTTTTAAAAAGGTAAACTTATATACCTACTATGACAAAGTTACACTAACTACAGTCAATGCAAGTTACAGTTTTATGCAGCTCTGTACCAGACTTCCATCAAAGAACACGATTTTTAGGTGACAGACACACACACAGAGTAGAGATCTGTACCAGACCTGCTTTTTTAAAAGTCAAAATTTAAGTTTGAACATGCATTATGAATTCTTTGACAAGGTGATAGTTTAAATGCACATGCACATATAGTTCTGCACCACTTGAAAAAGAAGTTTAATTGCACATGTGCAGGTAGCTCTGTAATGAGCGTGCATGAAGAAGTCATAATGTCAGTGCACACACGCAACTTACAATTTTAAATAAAGACATGCAAAGCTCCGACCCAGACCGGCTTTAAAAAAATGTAACGGTTATGTACCTGGTTTGATAATGTTACACTAACTACTGTGATGCACGCAGCTCTGTCCCAGTATTCCTTCAAAAAACTTACAATTTAAGCTTACACGCAAAGTAGATCTGTACCAGACCTGCATTTTTAAAAGTTGAAATTTAAGTTTGAACATTCATTATGTAGCTGCTTTAATGAAATGAAAGCTGAAGTAGACATGCACGTAAAGTTCTGCACCACACCTGCTTAAAGATGCTTTAATTTAGGTTCAAAAACACATGCCAGGCCTGCTTTTAAACAGGTAAAATCTACCAGTTATATACCTGCTTTGATGAAGTTACACTAGATGGAGTCATGCATGCAGCTCCATCAAAAAAGTCATACACACAGTAAAGTTCTACACCACACCTGCCTGGAAAAAGCTTCGGTTTGAGCGCACACATGCAGGTAGGTCTGTAATTGGTGCGCTTAATGCACGTTATAGTTTTAGATACAGAAACACACAAAGATCTGTATCAAATATTTAAAGTAGTTTAATTTGAAGTGTATACACAGTCACAGCTAAAAATAATAAATAACTGTAGTAGCCTGCAGACAGTTAGAGATATTTCACAAGAGATTGTGTAATTTAGACTTACTTCTTCAAATGTTGTTTGATCATTTGAGCACAGCAGTGTGTGTCGTAGTAGTTCTTGTAGCAGAAAAATTAAAGCTTTAGTAGTAAATCCAAGGCAGGTAGTGTTGGTAATAATTGTAATAAGATCTGGTGATTCTTTAGACCATCTTTCCTGTAAGAAATCCAGCTGGGAGTGCTTGACCATTGTAATAGGAAACTAGTTTCAAATTAAAAAATATGCAAAAGTTAATTAATGATGGTGCAAAATAACTAAATAGATCTACTCGAGAACTGTACTTACAGTATTGAGTTTTCGTCATATTTTAATAGTTAGGGTGGTGCTACGTTACAAAAAAAACGAATATATATGCATAACGAACATACAAATGCTCACACCTTAATCATAAGGAAGTTCATTTATATATTAAATACAAGTATGAAATATTGAAATTTGATTAAAAATGTTTTTGAAGCACTTTTGACATTGCACTGTTTAAGTTGGTGGTCAAACAAATAATACATTACATACATAATAATTTATAATGTTTTGTCAGTGCACTATAATTTTTTACTTTAATTTGTTCTGTTAGCTGAAGATCAGGTCGTGCACAGGAGCTACAGTTTTAATTTTATATAAATTGGATGCATGCAGCTGATTTAATTGTTTGAACAGAAACTCAACGGCCCAAACCAAACAAGAAAAATAGACTGCGACCAGAAATGCATGAAAAAAGTCGTCCACATGGTTTTGGCCATATCGTGTACTTATCTCAAAATCTCATCAGGTTTTACAAACTAAATACCGTTCGTATATTTTTGAGCAGGACGCTTTAAAATATCATAGACAAATGTCACTTTGTAACAAAATGCAACAATCATTTTCAGATTCAGCGCTCAGTACACATTCAGTAAGTTGATAATACAAATGCAAGTGATGTATTTTCTAAGCCTTTTAATCTGTTGTTTTAAATATTCATACCAGCCTTGTAACTGGACATGAACCGGAGCCACGGTTTAAATTTAAAGTATTTGAAAATCACATTATACATAGGCGATGTTATTTCTGAAGATTTGTGTAATAAGTGAAAAGTCGAATAGCTGACAACAGTGGCTGAAATTCTCTTACAATGTGCTAAAAGTACAAATAATGTGCTCTTTAATCTGTTATGTCAGTCCACAAAACCTTGAATTTATATAATTTGAAAAATCAGATTCTATAAAGATGATGTTTTATTGTTTTTGAGAAACTGCACACAGTTATTTTTTTTTAATCTTCTCTGCTTATTAATCCAAAGAGCACCACTGAACTATATTTCTAAGTCCACACCAGGGTTTCATACATTTGGGAATAAAGAGTACAGCCAGTTACGTTATAACTTCCACAACTGATTCTTTTAGTATTTCCTAATTACTTAATTACAACATCAACAATAAGTTGATCCCTTTAATGATTTTAAAGCAAAAAGGTCACACTGAATGCTCAAGCAAGTAAAACATGACTGTGTTCTGCTGTTCTTTGTCCCAGATGTCAGTTCATTAAAAAATTGGAACTTCTGGACTTAATTAAAAAAAAGTAATGTTCTAAAAATTAACATTGTATTTAAATTTATACAAGAACCACCCAGAATTGAAGTGGGGTAAACATATTTTCAGGTTCGTGAAAATTTTATGTTTCATAGTTTGGATAGTTTGCAGGACTGAATCTTTTTTTCTTTGTATTGACTGAGTAAATGCCCCTGATATTTACAGTTTACAGGAATATGTTTCATTGCATGAGTATAGTAAATAGACATAATCTCTGGCCCTTTGATATGTTTAAATACTTGTTTCTGTTCACTGAAGTCAGTATTTACCTTATGGCAGAATAATATTTATCATGACTTCAGTAATCATGTAATCATCATATTTTAGTTTATAAAATGCCCCCAGCTGCTCAGAACAGACCTCTGTAACCTGTACAAGTAAATATGAACTTTAGTACACTGCACTGTATAAACTGATTCAATTACAAAGACTTGAATAATAATTTGTAATCTTGATCATTTTTAGAGCTTGTTTCTGCTGTTTTAATGCCCCTGTGTCAGTGAGATGGCCTGATTTAATAAAGCTTATAAACAAGTTGCATTAAACTGCTTCAAAACGAGTCCGTCTCTTATTTGTTTTTGCTTCTCCTAAAAGACAAATAACAGTGAAGAAGAAGAGAACTGGAGGAGTTTCCAGTGAAACTGTATTTAAAACAGTTTGAGAAACACACCGTGTGTCTGATCTGAATGACTGACACATCAGCGGAAAGATCAGTGACATTTTTAATGATTACTTGAATTCTTAGTGACTCATCAGAAACATTCACAGACATCATTCACAAAAGTGGCTTTGCAAACTTTTCCATCACAACCTCTCGTAAGGAATCCCAACACCACAGTGTCCTTAAATGCAACATCAGCAAGTGTCCTGCATCTACTGTGCAACCACAGGGTCACGACACAACCCTGATTTGCAGTAAATGCAGTGAGCCAACACGGAAACACTCAGCTTAATCTATAGCTTCTTACGCAACTATTGCAACATTAAGACTGTACAAGATTAAAAATAGCAGCAAAGGTTCGTGGTTAAAACAACAAAGCAATACAGGTTAAAAAATAAAGAGTCAATCAAATACTAACAAAAAGAATGTCTAACGGCATTCAACATAACATTTTTCCCCACTCGGCCTCGAGAGTGTCGATCAGACTTTTTCTGGCCCACAAAAAAGCCAGTTGAATTGTCTGTTAGCTTAATCTATAAGAATATAGAATAATGTATAAGTGTTACAAATCTATAGCAAAAAACAATGGTAAGTAAACCTTTAAAATATAAGTAGTGGAGTAAATGCTGAGCTCCTCTTTAGACTAACCCCTGCAGGCTGCAGGTATCGTTGCTGGAAGGAGACAGATTGGCTGCTGTCAAAGTTTACAAGAAATCTGCCAGCAAAACAAACCAGTGGTGAATGGAAGCAGCTACAAACTTCAATTTTCATCACATCTAAACTATCCGCACGGCTGTTCGATTTACTTATTGGTATTTTAATGTGAAAATACTGACTGTTAGAAAAGAAATACTAATTAGTGAGAGTTAATTTAAGTCAGTGGCCCAAACAGAGCAGTGGCTGACCAGTCAACTTGCCTGACATACTCTTTTATTTGCTCCATGCCATTGGTTATGTTGAAACAAAAAAGCAGTAAAGAACTGTTGTATGATTGGGCTACACAGCTGAGGTTGATTATGTTTTATTTATTTAATGGGCGCACACAGATTCTTATGGTTTAAAACCACCTCTTCTCTTACTAAGACACAGAGAACAAAACTAAAAAGCTCAAGGCCTTGAAAAGATTCAAGGTCGGAGTCATCATAATTCAGAAGAATTGAGGCAGAAGTTTATTTAAGTATCTACAGTTAGATCTAAGTTTTGTATAAGCTCATCAACATAATTCACTTCTTTAACGCCCACAGAGAGCTGTTAATGACAGCAAAGGAACGTTTAATAAAGGGCATCATCGGAGTTTCTAATCTGTTTCCATCCTGCTCATCAGAGAGTTCACATTAGAAGCTAAATGCATGGAAGAAAGATCTGGGAAGTGAAATCTGAGCAGAGGATTGGAAATCAGCTCATGCTCAGACTAACACACTATAGCAGATGGAGGAAGCAGGACAATCCAAACATTTGACTTAACCCAAAGCTGTTTCTACTTGGTTTGAATGCAAAAGGATACAATTAGGATACAAACTTGACCCCATGTTACGCAATGAATAAGACGAATGATGTCAAAGTTTCCACCAGAAAGAATAGCAATCATATTGAAGAAATGAGGGGTGTTCGAAAAGGTTTGGGGACCTTCTTTTGAATTTTGTAGGGAGAATGTGGATTTATTGTAAAGGAAATCTGAATAGCTGTTTGTTTATAAACTGTGCAGGTTTCATTTGAATCGTTGTACTTTTTTATTTGTTTGCTGTGTCTATCTGGAGTGAACTTTGTGAATGTGGAGTTATGATATGAGGAGCAGATTACTGTTGGTTTGTTTTGTCATCACTGTTTAAAATAAATACAACAGTGAAATCCAAGTACAGTTGAGGAGCAGAGGAGCAGATTACTGTGTCCTGACCCTCGTCAGCCTCCTGTACTCCCATGAGTGCATGACCACACACAGATGAAGTTTTCAACCAACAACCTGACACGCTGGACCTATCACTGGGTTGGGGTAACACCTATTGTACCTCAGACAGCTGATAAATCTGATACATGGCACCTGCAGGCCTTCAACAGAACAGAGGCCCACCGGGCAGCATCATGACGGCTGAGGATCATGTGGACTGAGTTCAATGCAGGTGGTATTGCAGCCTCGAGGCCTTGACCTGCAGGTCCTCAGACCAGTTTCTCTAGCAGGAAATCAAGTGACATTGTCTATACATCTGCACTTTATTCTCACTGTACTTTTCTCTAATGGACAGAAATAACAGGAAATAGCACCTAAAGATAGGTGAACCAGTCATGCTCTTAACAACTGCTCTGCACACTACACTTCACATGAAGCCACTTTAATGTCAGCTCTGCTTGTTTTTATAGCATTCATTAAGACATTTTACACATCTTGGCTGGTTTTTCATGACTCACTGACAGATTTCATCCGAATCTGTTAAATTTAGACTTATCTTCATTTATGCTGGAACAGAAATTAAAATGTGAAATTAACATTTACAGTAAAGAGCAGTGAGGAGGTGGAAAAATCAGTTTTACTCTGACGTCACAGCGTTTCATGTGTAGATGTCTGATAGCAGCTCAGACTTCTGTTCGGATTCATTCATTCTCAGACGGCTGCTTCTCTGCCTGTGAAACAGTTCAGACTAGGGAACGGGTTCGAGCCGTATTAAAGCGCTAGTTGTGTTGACAGACGTGAGACTTCAAATGCTCTGAGAGCAGCGGCAGCTTCCTGAATGAAAGTAGATAGATGAAGAGGCCGAGGTCGCCTTTAAAAATCCAGCCTGTCGCTTATAGCGAAAAGGATGTCGTTTCTAGGAGACATAAAGAGCACGTGACACTATGTAGTTAATGCTCAAAGAAACGGGTGTGGCCAGGGCGCTGTCAATCAAAGATAAGGAGCATGTTATAAGATTACGTCTCCTCCTAGGGCTTCCCGTATGCTCTCTGAAATAAATGATCTACACCAGATAAGAGCCATGTTTCCATCCACATGATTTCAATTTAAGCAGAAACTATAATTACTGCCTTTGGGTTTTATATGCCACTCAGTCTTTACTACTCTTTCCACTGTTTTTTTGAATTGCTGATGCAAAGTTGAGGAGGCGAAACCCAAAAATCTCCTCACAGTTTTCAGTTTACATTCATGCCTGTAGTCTCATTTCTATCAGTTCTGCTCCAGAAATGAGGTGTTCAGGTGTTCCCCTGAAAAAATGAAAGTAGAGCAACCCAATCAGATGATTTTGTGTTTGTCTCCAGGCAGAGAAACTTCAGTCTTGGGACTTAATAACTGGAAGATGGCTGCATTTTTTTTGTTTAGAAAGTGCTGGGAAAAGACCACATTTTCATTTACAGACCAAAATCATCACCTTTGACCTTCCTGTACATCAGCACTGTTTTGCTTTTAGCCTACAAGACACAGTAAAGCTGGCTGGTTCTGGGCTGTAAAATTTGTGTTCAATTATGATTTTGGGCTCCAATTATTATGATTAAAGAACAAAATCAGACCAAACAGCTATTGTACCACTTCTTAAAAACCCAAACTCACTCGCTGTTTATTTCAGCTTAAGCTGAGATGACAGAAAGAGAGCCTTCGGTCAACAAGATCCATCCAGAGGAGGTAAAAGTCCTAACAAAGGTTGATGTATGGACCCCTGTCTGCACCTCTGAAACCTCTGAGACCAGGTACCAACATAGAAGCACAAAACTGTTGGGGCCAAATTTGCAGCCACCGTTGTTAGTGGCTATGGGAGGGCCTATTACAAGAAATTTACCAGTGATTGGTAGATGCAGCCCACAGATTCTGCCCACCCTAACATCCTTTTAATGTAATTACCCCAATTTTTTTTTCCATGACGCGCATAAAGAGAAAAAGACAAAGCACTAACACCAAAAAGAGGTGTTAGTGCCCTGGTGTCAAAGAGAGTGAGAGCCCTTCGATCTCTTTCCACCGAAGAATTACACATGAAGGACTTAACGTCTAGCCTTGTTGTAATTTAAACATATATATATATTTAAAGGGGCATCCACACAGGAAGTGATTTGCTCAACATGCATCATTTTCTCACTGATGGTTGGTAACTAGTGGACATTGCAGACTCCAGTTTCCTGGAAACCCTCTCATGTATTTACCACCTTTTCATATTTCAGTTAGCAGTATCCCTCACTATGCTTCACTTCAGTGGTAATCACTTCAGGTTAAGAAAAGTTTAACTCTGGACCTGCCCACTTTGCGTACCGAGCAGTTATTTTTCCCCATCACTGCTTGAAATGTCATTTCTACAGTCTCTGATCCCTGTATGGACAACCCTTAAGTCCAAGTGATGTTTGTGCCAAATTTAAAGAAATTCCTTCAAGGAGTTTTTGAGATTTTCCCTCATCAAGAACTGAAAGAAACAACAATAATACAATACTTCAGTCTACACGAGGCATAAAAACTTGGGAACCATTTTAGGCTTGGCTAAAGTGAATTAAAAGCATAATGCATAAAGACCAACAGGAATTTCTGTATTTTGTATCCTTGAATTGACAATGATGTGAAAATATTCACATCACATCTGATCATCCAGCAAACCTGGAAACCTGGATGAGGACATTCAAGGAAAAATATGACTTTATGCTGATGATGCTGTTATTTATACATGTGATTCACCATCTATATTGCAGGAGGTGCAAGAACTTCAGACTGAATTTCACTCACTGCAAACTGCTCTGCTGAATTAAAACTGGTTTCAAAAGTAAAGGGTGCACTTGTAAAATTATTTAAGTATATAAACAGTTAACAGGCTTTTCTTTGATGTATATATTGCTAAAGTACAGATTGGATTCTATTTTAGGGATAAATTTAACTTTTTATCCCAAGTAAAAATTTGTGTAAGCTACTTTCCTGCCTGTTATTGATTATGGTGATATATACTTTTACGGAGCTTTTATCCAGTGTATCATGCATCTCTAAACTTCATTACAAACATGAATCCTTCATCATGATTTAGTGAGTTGGTCACTGAGTACTTGCAAAAACCAGCTCTGGTACATTTTGATCTACTTCAAGCTCAGATCTGTTTCCTTCTCTGTTTCCGCTCAGGTAGTTAATAGCTTCAAGGCTCCAAGTATATGCTTATTAATGCGCTCCAGGTTTTGAGTGATGTAGGTAAAACTCCACCTTGGACAAAGAATAACTTGCAGATAGATCCAAACTTCAACATTATCTCCTTTACTGAATTTAAAAGCATCATAAAGTATGTGGTGGTTTGTCTTGAGTGGCCACTGCTGTCTCATTGTTTCTGTTGCATTTAATATGTTGTGAGGTTGCTCAGCTGCTACTATGGCCAGGTCTCTGTGGTAAAGAAGATTTCAATATCAGTGAGACCTTCTTGTAAAATGCATTTAAAATAAAGTCAGTTATAAACCAGCAGCTTGATAAACACTGAAATGTGCATGTCAACATGCTGCTGTGGTGTCAGAGTTGGCAGTTTGCGTCTGAACACCTGAAAGAATCGAGGACACCTCACCACTCTCTTATATATATATGTAAGTATGCTGAGTTTTTTTTTTCTTTTCACCTCTGCTCTGTGTTCACTGCCTCACTTTGGGCCTAGAAAGTACACCAGTAAAAATAGGCAGAGCGTCTGCCTTGAGCTGTTTTGTTTGAGCTGCATTTTCATGTCATCTTTTGCACTTCTTTTAAACCTCCTGTTGAACCAGGGTGTTTCCTTAGCGGGGGCTGAAAGTTGCATCTTGTTCAGCTCTCTGGTCACCACATTGAGCCAAGGCACAGCTCAATTTGGGAAACATGCTTTATCACTGACAGCTAAAGAAACCACAGAGCTGCTTCCTGAAGTGGGGGGCTTTACTCTTTGTGGTCAGTTATTGCTCTTGAACTACAAAACACAACTGCACTGGTACCTTTAGACCTCAGACAGTTGCTGAGAGGACTATATAAAGCTTGAAGCCTATTTTTATAGTTATTAAATTGTCTTTTGATGGTCTAATCTTACCAAAAAAAAAAAGATGGTTTTTAGAAGTGGATGCCTTCGTCGTATGGTGGAAAAATTCGAATCCTAGAGGTTCCTATCAAACCAGTAATACGGAGATTTTAAATCTTCCAAAATTAACATTTGATTAAAATGACAAGACTAAAATCCCTTTAAAAACCCTGATACATATGTTTGACTCTGCACAATTTCTATTACTATTTTAGAGCAGTCAACATTAATTTAATACATTATGTAAAAAAACCTCTCTTTTTTCAGTTTAAACATGTGCTAAAAGGTTTAAGATGCTTTCTCGCTCAACTCATTGTAACTGAATGCTGTTTATTTCATGTAAACCACACAAAGTGCACCTTTGGGCCTAATGCGAGCTACTCTGGGTGCTTATAGCACAGGTACGACACTGGAAAATATTTTTGCGGCCCAGACGTTACCCAATTGTCACGACACACCTGGCATCAGGCTGATATAAGGTGGCATGCAAACTCACTCTGAAACAATGCTGTCTGAGGGCCCAAGAAAAACTTCCCCATGGCCAACAGAAAACTCCACATGTCGGCCAAATATGGGTCAATTGTCTGGGAAAATATATGTTAAATGATGATGGACCATAATGGACCTTTTTTGGTCAAGTCATTATATTTTAATGCTGTTTTTTAACGTAAAGCTCACAAAGTGCATTAAAATCACAACCTTGTGCCTAATCTGGGGTACTCTGAGCACTCGCAGCTCAGTAATGGCACTGCCAAATGTTTTGTGAGCCAGATGTTGCCCCACTGTCACGACATGGCTGAAATCTGGCCTGTATAAGGTGGACCTGTGGCGTGGTCTAAACACCTGGAAAACCCCCCAAAAAAACTTTTATCCTATCCTGTTTGAGCAGGGCGTGTTTGAGTTGAACAGTGTTATTACATGTTTAATGTAGAACGGAGCTGAGAGACAGGAGTTATTCAGGAAATAGAAGCCACAAGTTTTACCCAGCTGCACTTCATTTCATTACTGAATCTTAATTTTTGCCCCTTATCTTGAAAAGAAGACCTTAATTTCTCAGTTTAAACATATATTGAAAGGTTTGAGATGCCAAGTGGACCTTTCGCGGTCACGTCATCATAACTTAATGCTGTTTATTATTAAACTGGGCCTAATCTGGCTGCTCTGGGCACCTACAGCTCAGTTACAGCACTAGAAAATGTTTTGTGTGCCAGATGTTGCCTATTTGTCACGACACACCTGACATCTGGCCTCTATTAGGTAGACCTGTGCCTTATTTGCGTCAGCCAGACTCACAATCAAATGTGGCCCAAAGACAAGTGCACATGCGAGCCACGTTTGGGCCAAATGTCTGGGAAATCCCACAAAAGTCCTTTATTTATTCTGTTTAAATAGGGCGTGTTTGGGTTGAACAGCATTATTACTGGTTAGACAGCAGTTATTCAGAAAACACAAGCCACGAGTTTTAAACAGCTGCAGTTCATGACTTTATCTTTTCTCTGAATTTTAAGTTTTGCCCCTTATATTGAAAAGAAGAGCCTCATTCCTCATATATTAAAAGGTTTGAGATGCTAAGAGGCCTTTTCTCGGTCATGCTGTTTATTTTGTGTAAACCTCACAAAGTAAATTCAAATCTCGATAGCAGACACATTTGGGCCTAATCTGGGATACTTTGGTCAGTTATGGCACGGTTGAGCACTGACGTGTGCCAGATGTGGTCCAAATGTCATAACACACCAGACATTAAGCCTGCACAAAATGGTCCTGTGGTCTGGGTTAGTTTTTGTTGAACAGTAATATTATTTCATACATTAA
This sequence comes from Heterochromis multidens, assembly GCA_015108495.1. Taxonomy (NCBI): domain Eukaryota; kingdom Metazoa; phylum Chordata; class Actinopteri; order Cichliformes; family Cichlidae; genus Heterochromis; species Heterochromis multidens. The sequence goes on along the minus strand of VUQS01021166.1, from coordinate 9,289 downwards.
AGCTGAGAGACAACAGTTATTCAGGAAATAGAAGCCGCAACTCCTAAACGGCTGCATTTAATCTTTGTCTCTTAACTTATAAAGAAGACCCTCATTTCTCACTTCAGGAGCGCACTTAGCCGTTTAATAACCATGTCAGCCAAACAAAAAAGCCTAGTTCTCTTTAAAACATGTAAACTGACTCGTTTTTAATGCTTACTGTGTGAATTTTGGACGTATTTAGTGAAGGCGCTTTGGTTAACGACTGCACATGATTTTCTGTGTTAAGTAATGCCTTTAACGTGCTGCAAGATAGTACTTATTAAGGAAGCACTGAAGCCACAAGCGTCAAACTACACGCCTCATAGTGCTGCTGCACAAACTTAATTTTCTCCGACAAACTAAAGCGACAAATGTGATTTCTGCAATTCGAGCTATAAATGTTTCTTTGCACTTTTAGTTTTTATTCTCAACTTTATTTTATCATTAGAGGAAGGTGGAGTGTAAAGTTATTTTCATCTGTTTTACTATGTTGTTGAAATGCCTCTTAAGTGTGAAAATCTAAGGCTGCTTGTGGTGTACCAGTCTGTAAAATGGAGGAACTCACCATTTTCAAGCTTTTTGTCTCTTAGTTAGACTCAAACGTCTACACAGATAATTATAGCCCACAGGTTGAGGAACTACTTTGCTTAGTTTTCCTCCACTGTTTCTGTTCTATCCTTGAAGTAGCTGCTGAAAAGTGCTTAAAAATATTTGCAGCTGGTCCAGGCAACAACTGAGCTAAACTGGTCTCCAGTTTAAATCATCACTGTCTGCCTTCATCGGTTTGAGCTTGTCTTTTGATTGATGTTTAGATCATTTAACTGTTTTTTGATAGTTTAATCTGGTATTTAATGCCCTAAACTTTGATTTAGGGCATTGGTGGGTTTGCACTACACTGCAGATCATCTAAACTGGCCTTAAATGTTTGAAAATGTAAATGCTTTAAAGTGGTCTTTAAATGGTCTAAACTGGTATCTAATTCTTTAAATTGTAGTTGGTTTAAACTGGATTTCCTATGGTCTAAAATGGTACTAACACTGAAAAATCTTTGAACTTGAAACTTTGAACTTTGGCGCGCGCTCGTTAGCTTTAAACTGGCCATTTGATGGTCTAGATTGGTATCTATGGCTCCACACCTGGAAGACTTAAACTGGCACTTGGCGCGATAGGTCTATGTTAATATTTTTAAGGCTGTCATTGGAAAGCTGCCATTTTACATCATTTCTATGACTTCCTGGCCTTCTAGGTCATCTCACACTCGGCCCCTAAAGAACACCTGAAAGTCTTTACAGTATCTCCAGAATTTAATTCTTTGTCAATAACTCTTGGTCAATTTAACTTCATGATTACCAACCATTCTGCTTCTGTCTGTATCTAAATCGATTTGTCTCTCTTATCTGGACCTATTTCTATATTATTTTGCTTATTGAGCTCTTTTTTACCATAGCCCTCAAAGATAATTCAAGTTTAATATATTAAATTAAATTAACTTAATGCCCTAAAGTTTCATTCGATTGAACTTGAGTTTTGATTGTGTAAACTAGCTTTTACATCTTGAAAATTGAAATGCTTTACATGAAATGGTCTATACTGGTATGTAATGTTTTAAATTGTAGTTGGTTTAAACTGGGTTTCCTGTGATCTATACTGGTACGAGTGAAAAATGTTTTTGGATTCAAAAGTTTTCCTCTTTATTTGTTTAAACTGGTATTTGTCCCTCTGAACTTTGGCATATGCTTGTGAGCTTTAAACTGGTCTGTTAACGGTCTAAACTGGCCATTTGATGGTCTAGACCAGTATCTATGGCTCTAGACCTTGGATTATTTAAGGTGATAAGCATTGTGTTATTATTTTATAAGGCTGTCGCTGGAAAACTGCCATCTTCTGTGCTTCACTGGCCCTCTGGGCCCCAACAAACTCGGTCCCTAAAGTCCACACCGAGTTTGGAATAAATACTTTTAGTTTCTGTGCTCTGAACCCCTGAAAGTCTTTACAGTGCCTCCAAAATTTAATTCTCTGGTAAGTCTTGATCAATTTAAATTCATGATTACCAACCATTCTGCTTCTGTCTGTATCTAAATCAGTTTGTCTTTCCTATCTGGAGCTATTTGTATATGAATTTGTTCACTGGGTTTGTTTTTTACTGTAGGCTTTTTAAGATATTTTGATTTTAAAATTTACTTCAAACTTTGGTTGATTTGAACTGGACTTTTGATAGTCTAAACTAGACTTTAATGGTTGAAAATGCAATTGTTTTAAACTAGCCTTAAAATGGGCTAAACTGGTATGTAATGTTTTAAATTGTGGTTGGTTTGAAACAGATTGTTTTATAGTCTATACTGGTATGTAACTCTGCAAACTAGATGTAGATAACCTTTTTTTTTTTCACCAGTGTAAGAAATAAGCCCACTGTTGAGTAAGATTGTACACTTTTTACATCGAGTTTTGCCTAATTTTAGTTCAGATGTGTCGTGACGTGAGTTTGATTAACAAAATTGTTACCAAAAAAAAAAACTGTCTATGAATAATAAAGTCTTTGGAAAAATTCAGAATTTAAACAAGCTGGAAGGAAAGATTAATGGATTAAGTGTGTAATTTTTACAGCTTGACAGCATGCACAAACTTTTAAGTCGAGTCCGGATGTTGATAATATTAGTTGATAGCTTAGCTCAGGTTCAAGTTACAAAATAAACTCTTTTTCTTCTGAGTACAAAAATGATTTTATTTATAGAAGCAAAGACAGGCCTCAACCTTGTTTTAGGGTTAGTCCCTCACTGATGCTAATCCCCACAGATTAGCTCATGTGATAATCAGACGCATCAACACCAGAAACTTTCTGATTTATAGTCTTAGCTGGCTAATGACATTGTGTTTTTCAAATCTAAAACAGGTCATTTGGGGACAAAAACAAGCCTTTTACTCTAAAAAAGTGACAGAAATATGATTTGTGTTTGGTTCTGTCGAGACGGACGCCGATACAGGATCCAACATGGCTGCCAGAAACCTCTCCGACAGTCATATTCAGCTTAAGATTTTCTGCTGGTTGAAAACATGTTAAATCTGCTTTAAGTAAATGCTGTTCTGTCAGATATGTGGGGTTATTTTTTTTTAGAAAACATGCATCTGTGCGAGTACAGTTTTTTATTTTTTTATATTTTCAGATCTGTTGGAGGGTTACCCCTTGATTTTTTGGAAGAAGAAAACTGATTTAACACATTTCAACTGCGACTGCTTTGAAAACTCAACCAGATTATACTGAAAAATGCTTCATGACTGAGACTATAGTATTTTTACTTTGTACCTGCAAAACCAGTATTAAAAAAAAAAAAGTACAGTATTTAAACCCGAGTTTAGGTCAGATTTCTTGTCATGTTTCTGTTAATCATGAACTATTTTTCAAAACCTGCCTTAACTTTTGTCTTGCTGCAGCCAGAAGGGGAGTGATGCATCTGTAGCGCTTCAATCTGTAAGACTGGAAAGTGTGTTCAGGGGTCTTACCAGCCGGAGCGACCATCAAGGTGAGGACCAGCAGGCCAGATATCCACATCTGGAGCGCCATCCCAAACCAGTTTCCCCAGAAGGCGTTGTTTCTTCAAACTGGTTTCTGCAATCAAGTGACACGACTGAAGTCAACTTCTGCCTTCCTTCTCTGTCGCCTCAATGTGGAACAGGAAGTGGTGAGGAGCTGCTGTGCCAGGTGACACTGAGCGACACACTTACATCAAGCTTTCTCCCACACATGAATACACTCTGCAGCACACATGGAAAAACAAATTCAGCCACTTCTTTTGCCAGCTATTCATGGTTTTGATGTTTAGGCAGTTATGTAACTGAGAGTAAATCTTAAAAGATCAATCTGAAGCCAAGTTTGTTTGCTTTATTTACGTCCCTCTTGCCGGTTTTCAATGGTTTCACTTCCAGCGTGTCACTTACGAGCAACAAGTCAAGGCATTTTAATGCACTGGGTACTCTTAGGTGTATTTTAGCCCAAACCATGACATGTTCCTAATCTTAATCAAGTAGTTTTAGTGCCTAACCCAAACGAAACAGCAAGTAAAACCTAAGTGACACAAACTGTGGTTTCCTGATGGTCTCTCCGCCACTGCTGCTTTGTGTGGACTTTGACCCAAGAATGTTTGGTCCAATATTACCACAACTGGTGATCTACAATCATCAACTGTGTTTATAAAGATAGACAACAGATACACATGACATGTGTGGCCAATGAAAAGTGCCAGAACATCACTACCTTATACCCTAAAGTCCCGTCCACATATAAAGAGATTTGCCTGAGCTGGCAGTTGGGCTTGTGTCATAAAGGTTATCTGCCAAATCAAACATGCAGAGCTACCCGCTGCGGTGACTCCTTGAAAGAAACTTGTAGCTGATGATTGGTCGGTAGTTGAAATTCAAGGCTCTGGTCGACTAGGTAACCTTTCACTTTATTTACTACCTGCTCATACATCAATCAGCAGTATCCTTCGCCCCAGTTGGTAGTTGCTTCAATCGTTTATATCAAAGCTGAGCGAAGTTTGACTCAAGACCCTCCCCACTTAGTGTGGGATTTCATTGAAATCCGACTGTCTCTGGAGGCAGCGTTGCTGCTAGTCTTCCTTAGCATCATGTCTGGTTTCAAAAACCAAGACGCTGCCAAAGTGCTCAACTCAAGGTCTTAGAATATATATGGATATATACGATTTATGGTCAGGACACCAACGCTAAAGAACACCTTGTCATTGGAGAATCCAGCGGCAGTGGTAGAGCCAGTTTTTGTTGGGCTGGTAGTTGTTTTCATTGCTTGCATTAGATGACCCCGCCTCTTTTGGTTGCTGGGCTGGTAGGTTGTCTTTGTGTTTTGTATTGCAGGTGTGTGGTGGGTGTGGTCAGGTTGTCAGTGATTGGGAACACCTGTAATCCCAAATGTACAAGCACACTTTGGGAGAAGAACAGCTCTGCTCCTGAGGTCTACATGCTGCAGACCATTTTTCTTTTTCTTTCAACCCAAACAATATTTCACTCACCACGCTATCAAACATGCCAATACGACTGACTCACTGACATACCTCATGGTTTTTCCATTCGTAACTTTATTTAGTTTTGTAAATTTCAAATTGAAGGTTTTTGGTTTTTACTTGACTCACGGTGTCACCTCCCATTATTTATCATGGCTTTCGAGCCAGTCATGACACATAAAAGCTGAGACGGGATGTCATTAATCAATGGGAGACATCACAGTATATATGCAGTCTAGGGTCAGGATACCAGTGCCAAAGAATACCTCATTATCTGGGACGTCAGTGACAGTGGTTTAGCCAGATAACTTTTGTAGTGGTGACCAAGCTGAGTGGATACTTCCATCAAGTATCTATCATGTTCCAATCATCACAGGATAGGCCCAGGGTCATTAAAGTACGACTTGCCGGCCAATGGTGGCCCTTAGCAACAGTTTCAACTCTGTTTTAGTCACCATAGCTGACAAGTCCTCCCAAACATTAACAAATACAGCTGCTGTCAAGAAATGAACAACATAACCCACCATTCTCACCAGTCTCCTACAAAGTGTGCCCCAGTTGTAAGAGTTTATAGAATAATTATAATCTAAATAGTGGTTGTGATACTTAAATTGTAATTACTGGATGTAACTCCAGTCCTATGAGAATCTGTAGTCCCCTGACTGGCCAGCAGCTCTGTACAGCAGACAGAGCCACCGTGACACGATGTCACCGATGGGTTCAAGGAGTCCCATTTTTGAAATATACATCTTGGTGATGTTGTTCAAATCAGATGTGATGGGCAAGTGGTAGATGTCGCTAAAAAATGGAAAAGTAATGTGACTTGGCAAAGTAGCCCTGCTCTAAATCCTCCCCTTGTTTCTGGTCCTTTCTGACTCTAATGTTACCATAATTTACTCAATGAACCTCATGTTTTATCTAGTAAGACTTTAAACTGGCAGCTGAGACCATAAACTTAATAGGAAAGTGTTCTTAGTATTATTTAACTTTCCATTTCATTTTATTTGGCTAAAAATAAAATTAAAAATAATAAACCCCTAAACAGGATAAGGTGGGTAAAATAACACAAATAAACATAAAAAACTATTTTAAAATGTAAAAAATAACAAATAATCTATCATATAGAAAATTAAAGAAAACAAATTAAATAAGTAAAAGGTTACAACTGAAAATAATATAAGAAAGTAAGTAAAAATTTAATTATGAATCATCTTTCAATTTCAGCCGTGAATGTAATGTTTTGGTCCTTTATATCTGCAGCACTTTCAGCTGTTACATAAAAAAATTAAAAATCCATCCATCTATTTATTTTCTTAGCCTGTTATTCAATTCAGGGTCGCAGGAATTTAATGATTCTGAACACACACTGGGTCAGGTAACCTCCAAAAAGCTGTGTGGAAAAAAATATTTTAAAAAGACATTTTTATTTACATAAATTCAGGAGTTGAAATGAACTAAGAAAAAAAGTGGGAAGGGGCTAATAACAATAAAGATGCTGACTTTTTAACATCTAAGAGTTCATCACCTCGCATACAAACACCGTATATAAATGTTTATGTGCTGTAAGTTTATATTTATAACACTCTAAACGTGTTAAAACAACAACAAAAAATAACTAAGAGATGAAGAAACTTTTTATTTTTTTTAACACAAATCTTAATTTTTCTTTCAAAAAATAAAATTTCACATCAAACGCTGACATTTTATGAAAGTGTATTCATGTTCAGCATGAAGAAGCAGCAGTTTTTAAAGTTTTTAAAATATACAACGATGTTTAAGGCAAACGATCATAAGCCCCTTTCAACAGCGCCCAAATAAGCCACACCCACAACAAAGAAAAAAAGCCCTGACCCCACAGAGGCTAGTTATTATTATTATTTTTCAAAACAAGACACCAGTTTTCTGTCCATATCTTAAGATAAAGGAGAGTCTGTGGCTGTTTTATTCACCAATATTTAAAAAAAATCAGAAGATTTTGACAATAACTGACATTTTTAGCAAAAAAAACCCCCTAAAAAACAACTGCATTACCCACAAGATTTAAACAGCCTGCTGATGGGAAATGTAGTTAGTGTGATTATTTACAGGTAAAGTCTCCTGCAATATCATTAAAAACTGAGTTTGTGCCTTCCATAAAGTGCTGTTTGTGGTTAAAAAAAAAAGTAAGTGCATATTCTGTGAAATTGCACAGTTAAATCTGTGAGTTAAACAGCATCGAGCCACCACAGAAAGGTCATAATAAAGGTCAAAGATGAAGGAAAATGTGATGCTCACCAACAATTTTGTTCAGTTTTAATGTGGCTCTAAAGTCTGTCTGCAAACTTAACTTTTAATTCATTTAAGTAAGTGTTTATATAAATATACATGTGTTTGTTTATTTAATCCTTTTCTGTTCTGGTGGGTTTAATCTTTCAGCTTGACTTCGCCCTCTGGTGGTCAAACTCCACTAGCACAGCTGGCTTCTTATTTATGTTCAAAACTTCACAACAAAAACACTTTTTCACACACCTGAGTTCACACGCAGTAACAGATTTATGTGAAATATTTTTATCTGGATCAACAAAGAGAGATTAAAACTGTAAAAGACTGATTTCTGATTATCAGCGTCTGTGATTAGAAGAAAACGGCGTCTTCATCGTGAACGTTTCAGTTGTAGGAGGCAGAAGCTCTAAATTTACTGTTTTGAGGCCGAATTAAAGACGATTTCTGTGTTTAAAACACTTAAAATTCATCTGATTTTTGTTGGTCTGTTTTTAGAAACAGAAGCTTTTAAATTTAAAAACAAAGCAGACATGATGTGAATGATAAATGAAATGATTAATAGCAGATCGATCGGCGTGCAGCTCCTGAGGAGGACTTTACGTCTCGTACATTCAGGTCTCCGGGTCAAAGGTTCGACTCCTGAACAGAAAAAAAAAACAAAACACGATGAGCAGAAAAATCAACAGAGAGACTTTTAAACTTCCTGTCTGCGGTCAGAGCTCCAGCAACTACAGATCGAACAGTAGGACTACAAACCGTCAGTGGTGCTTCCTGTTCGGCGTTGCCTGGAAATACTCATCTGGAGTGACGGTCTTCACCCCGCCAAAATAATCCAACACCCACACCTGAAACATGGAGGAGGAGCATGGTGACTTCCTGCAATCTGATTGGCTGAGAGCAGCACAGGTGTGCTCACTTATTCAATTCTCCACAACATACATGAAGTCTGATCTGTGTACTACAACTAGTACTTGTGGTGTTATTAGTATTATTAATAGTATCATGGCAGTATCTTTGCAGTATTATTAGTCATACTGATACCCAGGTGATGCTGTAGTATTACCTGTGTCATGTTATGGAGTTAGTAGTAATAAAGTAGTATTGTTTTAGTATTACTTGTAGTACCTTTTCAGACAGCATAAGCAGAATTATGAGTATTATAGAGGTATTATATGTAGTGTAGATATGAGCAGTATTAGTACTGATACCTGTATGATGCTGTAGTATTTTTTAGTAATGCAACAGTATTAACAGAAGTATCAGAGTACTACAGGTACTTGACTGATGTTGAACTTGTAGTACTACAGTGGTATTATTTTGTAGTATCTGTAGTAGTACCTGTGTGATGTTGAACTTGGCGAAGAACCAGTTGTGGTCACTCGGCCAGTCGATCATCTCGGGGTGGCGACTGAACAGCGCTTTCTTTGCAAACTCCGCCTCCGTCCCGTTCACCTGGACAGCAGCAGCAGGAGGTCATGTAACTGGTCAGTGCTGATCAGGTGTGAAAACACAGGTGTGTGTGTGTGTGTGTGTGTGTACCTCCTGCACGGATCCAGACAGGATGATGTGAGCACAGAGCGGACTCTGAGGGTCGAAGCTCTGCTGCCTGCAGTAATCAGTCTGAGCCAGAGACATGGACAGAGACGCCACAGGGCTCACCTGCACGCAGGACACACGGCACAGGTAAACACAGGTACACACAGGTGCACGTAGGTAAACGTAGGTAAATACAGGTAAACGTAGGTAAATACAGGTACACACAGGTAAACGTAGGTAAATACAGGTAAACACAGGTAAACGTAGGTACACACAGGTACACACAGGTAAACGTAGGTAAATACAGGTAAACACAGGTGCACACAGGTGCACACAGGTAAACGTAGGTAAATACAGGTACACACAGGTACACACAGGTAAACGTAGGTGAATACAGGTACACTCACAGATTAATTTATATTTTTGTGTATTTTAATGGCATATTCTTCTTTAATCAA
>VUQS01021165.1:13878-41350 GCA_015108495.1 Heterochromis multidens | reverse complement strand
GCACATTCATGGAAACCACCACATCCCAAAGGTGCTCTACTGGATTGAGACCTGGTGACTGTGGAGGCCATTTGAGTACAGTGAACTCATTGTCATGTTCAAGAAATCAGTTTGAGATTATTTAAGCTTTGTGACATGGTGTGTTATCCTGCTGGAAGCAGCTGCCAGAAGATGGGATCACACTGTAATTGTAAAGGGATGGACATAGTCAGCAACAATGCTTAGGTAGGCTGTGGCATTTAAATGATGTTCAGTTGGCTAATGGGCCCAAAATGTGCCAAGAAAATACCACCCACACCATTACACCATTACTAGCAGCCTGGACCACTGATACAAGGCAGGATGGATCCATGGTTTCATGTTGTTTACACCAAATTCTGACCCTGCCATCTGAATGTCTCAGCAGACCCGGCAGCATTTTTCCAATCTTCTGTTTCAATTTTAGTGAGCCCGTGCAAACTGCAGCCTCAGTCTCCCGTTCTTAGCTGACAGTAGTGACACTCGGTGTGGTCTTCTGCTGCTGTAGCCCATCTGATTTGACGTGTTCTGCGTTCAGAGATGCTCTTCTGCATACCTTGGTTGTAACGAGTGGTTATTTGAGTTACTGTTGTCTTCCTATCAGCTCAAAGCAGCCTGGCCTCTGACTTCTGATATTAACAAGGCATTCTCGCCCAGAGAACTGCCACTCACTGGATATTTTCTCTTTTTCAAACCATTGTCTGTAAACCCAAGAGATGATTGTATAGGAAAATCCCAGTAGTTTTTGAGTTTCTGAAATACTCAGACCAGCCTGTCTGGCACCAATAAACATGTCACGTTAAAAGTCACTTAAATCACATTTCTTCCCCATTCTGATGCTCAGATTGAACTTAAGGTCATCTTAACCATGTCTGCATGCTTAAATGCATTGAGTTACTGCCATGTGACTGGCTTATTAGATATTTGCATTAATGAGAAGTTGAACAGGTCCACCCAATGAAGTCGCCAGTGAGTGTAGTTATAAGCATCAAGTATGAATCAAGTAACTTTATAAGAAAAAAACAATGCAAGACGTGTAAGTTGTATAGGACTCATAAGCCTTATATGAATCATAATCATTTACTATTGGATGGCATTAGAAATAATTTTAATTTCTATTTCTCTTCCATATGGGTAAAGATATTTATTGACCTTTTCGTGTAGTTCTCTCCCAAAAAGCAAAAAGGCGTACTTTCCAACTTGATAAATTGCTGTGTAAGCCACAGAGGATATTGTACAACTGTACAACTGATGAGCAAATTGATTTAAATACATAGACCTTGTCAGGTTACACTTTAGTATCTTATGACTCTCCAATTGTGAACCAGTGTTGCCCATCTCCAGGTGTCCCTGCTACCCGGTTGTAGATTATGATTGAACACAGCTACAGTAAAGTGCCGTCAAATGTCAGTGTGAATGTTTGCTTCACAAGTGCTTTACTTTGCAGGGGTGAAGCTCTGATGTAATTCAGCTGTCACATTTAACAAGCATATTGCACCACATTCAGTGTCTGATATCCTCATTACTCTCATTACCATACTGCTTTGGATAGCTTCTCAAAAGCCAAGCACTCTTTTTATCCATAATGTGCTTTGTTTAAGATCTCTCCATGGAGGTGTGATTCATGGATGCTCAGTTCCTCTTTATTCATCATGCATCAACACTAAAAAAGGCAAGTTTGTGTGTGTGAGTGTGTGCCTTTTGTGCTTCACATTTCTATAGACCAAAGATTTATTACAGCCAAGATCAACCAGCTCACTGAATAATGCATCACCTGCTATCATGGAAAAATATGCTGAATGTGCCTCAGCTGAGCTTAAAGGTGTGGAAGTGGGTATGAAAAGTGTAAAGCTTGCTCTCGACTTAGCTTCTATGTGTGAGACAACCAAAGGAAAGCATTGCTCTCAACTTTGACAAACGAGCTTGGGTCTGGTTCACGGAGGTTTTCCACTTTCAGTGGGAAACTGTGAAAGCTCTTACAGTGAGCTATGCAATGGGAATTAGCATCCATGGAGGAGCTTTTGTGTGTGTCCAAATTTAAATATTACAATATGTTCAAGAACTATTTCAGCTCAGCATTTTGAATTTCAGACTTTGTTTTAATCCTTAAAATTGCTTGCCGTAAACCTCCACATCTGACTGTAGTTCTGAAAAAGGGAGGTGATGAGTTCTGATTTAAACAAAAGTGTAATTTCTGGACCCCAATGACAAATGGCATTACAGAGGAGACCCCAGAGCACTTAAAGAGATTGAGCTGTGGTAGGATTGCCCAGAACTGGACAGAGAGGACCGTGTTAGAGGACATGCTCGTTAGTTATCATATTCATAGAAATGGCACTGCAGGGCTGAAATGAAAGCAGTGCTTGTCAACCTCATAAAGTATCCTCCCCCCACTCTATTAGGCTGATAGCATATTGCCCTCCATCCTCCTTGGGGAATGGAAGTCAGTGAAATAGAGTGGCAAACACTAGCAGGGGCACATTATGGTTGGTGCTCCTCAAACACTGCAGCTATATATTTTTTAAGTCCCGGCCTCCTCCTTCCCCAAGCCATCATGCCTCCTTCCTTTCTTTTCCCTTGGGGCTGGGGGTCTAATCTCAGAGAGAATCTCATGCCTTTGTCGATCTCCTCCGAAGTGTATTTGGGTTGATCCACCTGTTTATTGTTGAGTGATAGAATTCCATACCTGAGGGCACTAGTCTCTGAGCAGTGCATGGGAATAAAGTCACTGGCTATTGTTCCACCTGGGTGTGTGACTTGAGCCTAGAACAAGGGAAGAAAGGGAGGAGATGGGGGAGAAATGTGGGTTTGGGTGGGGGCTGGGTGGCAAGGAATAAATGGGAGCAGGGAGGAAAATAACAGACAGAAGAGGACAGGTGGAGAGAAGGGAGATAGAGAAGGTACATGGTCCAATGTGCTGCCTTCCCAGAAGAAGAACGTCATCTTGTCCTCCTGCCTTCTGTCCCTCCCTCATTTTCTGGCTTTCTTTTTCTAGATTTTCCTCTTCCTGTTGCAGTAAACTGATGCATTCATATGTATTTGCTCCCCTTTCTGCATAGGTCTAAGTTCCTTTTAATACAGTAGATCACTCTTTTTCAACAGACACAACAAAGCAATGCCCTCCTTCATCATCCAGCATGCCAACAGTGCATCCATCACTGACTCAGACTTTGCCTGCAGCTAGTGATACTCAGACGCATCTCCTCTGGACAGCAACTGTGATCATCTTACTAACCTGACTGGCTCTTGGCAAGGGGAGGAGCATTCATTACAAAAGAAAAATACATAAAAAAAATAGAAACCCGAGAAAGAAGGAAAGGCGACAGCAGATAACTTGAAAGGAAAGGTGGAGGAATATGAGATCTGCAGTGAAGGTGTTTATAGCTGCTAAAAAAGTCAGTTACTGTTAGGTTTTGATCCCTGTAATCGCTCACATTGGTGGATTTTAAAGCTACAACTGACCAAACACAAAATTTTAAATATAGTAACTGCACAGTTTTTTTTTGGCTATTTGTTTTTACTGTGCTTTTTTTTTAGTTCCATGAAAAAAACTTTTGGTTATCAAATATTTAATGCTTTTTGGCTTGAAATTTGACTCTGAAAAGATTGTCACCTGATTCAAACGATGGCAGCTTATATCACCAGTTTAAATTCACAACAACTGCAGTGTATTATAACGAAGGGTTACATCACAAAATGTCAAAAGCCCTTAGCAGCTTCATATAGCACATATAAAACAGCAAAACTAACTTTTCGGCTTTCTACAGCTCCCATTCATGCAAAGAAGATCAACCTTTTTAAAGCTAACATTCAAGTATACGGGCAGAGAGTGAGGCAGACTTTTGGTGGTTTTTATAAGAATTATAGCAACTTAAAATATGTTTGGCCTATTTTTAGTAGCCTCAGTTCCACAGAAAAATGACTGAATCTGAAATTAGTGGAGGCGAACTACTGTTTTTCATGTGCCATCAAAGCTGCAGAAGCATTTGGAGTTTAGTCTAACCTTCCTTATTTACAATAATGTAGGTGATTCTATATAACTGTTTGCTTTTTATGTTTATATATTTGACACTAAGCAAATTTCCCAATAATCACTCACAATTAAATGATATCATTTTAATTTTAAGTGAGGCTGCAAAGTATTACACCAAACATGCAATGTATGCTTTTGCACCCATGTTGAACCAGGTCTATGGCTTGAAGTTAGGAAATAAATGCAAGCTGATTGCCTGACAAGTGAAACCACACAGAGAGTATGTTTGCACATAGAGTGTGTGTGTGCTTGCTTTATGCTCTCATTTTGACCCTGTGTGCCTTGTCTCTAGCTTCTGCCTGTGTTGAACTGCACAGCAGTGTTCGCTCTGTGTTCTCATCATCCCTGGCTGTCCCCTCCCATTAACCCTGACAGCTATTCGTCTGTCATTATTGACCTCAAAACAGCACAAACACTCACTGTCACCACAAACACAAGCACACACACACATGCACAGGCTACACACTTGCTCTGCCTTGCTCTGCAAAATCATTTTACGCTAGTTCAAGCTAAATTACATAGTACTTTTTATGACTGTGGGTATTTTGGAGATAAATATCACATTGGAATGTAATGAGTCTGAGGCCAATTCAGAATTATTTTCATTAAGTCAGTTCATCCTGTCCTGAATGGGTTGGTGCAGGTTGTAACATGAAACCCAGCATGTGGCTACTTCACCAAAGTGTTATCACTTTAAGTGCCATCATTGATTTAAGGTGGAACCACACACAAACAGTATATCAATCAACTCAAAAGTAACAGAGACATATCATTTTCCTGGACCACCTTTACTGGGAAATTTTTGGAGATTTGACTTTGCAAAGCTGATGGAAGCACTAAAACATATAAACTTCACATCCATGTAGATAGATCGTCCCACTTGACCTGTGTTCGTGTGTGTCTATATCAGTGTGTGAGTGCCTCTATCCACACATACCCCACAAAAAACAAAAGCCAGTAGCCTCTAAAAGTTCAGTTGCCAGCAGGAGATTTATCTGAAGGATTAAAAGGGTGTGCGTCTGCTTCTGTGGATCAAGCACATGCACTGGCCCTTGTATGTTTTCTGGGCAATTCTGGACACTGTGTATCACAGAATTGTAGATTGACAGCTGGGGGTAAGTAGGCAGGGGTATAAAAGGCAAGCTGTCTTCACCTCATTCCATGCCATTATTTTTGCATTATACCTCCCCCCCAGTGCCCATCTTTCTTCTCTCCATGACTCTTGGAATCCCCAGCCAGCTCCTCTGTGTCTAACGAAGAGACAGACTGGCAATTAAATCCTCCCAGCCTTGATTCAGCTACTTAGAAGAGATCAACATAGGATCTTTTGGGGGGCTTTTTAAGGCCCGCCACTGTCATATTATCTCAACAGGGTGTCATTACCATCCCATCCAGTCTATCATTAAGTACAATATTCCCCTCTGGAAGAGACAGAAGGTTTACCCAGCTGTATATGAAGTATATCCAGTGCATGTGTGAATTTTTGTTTTCTAAGGAGCAAATATGTGCCTGGTTTTATTTGTAATATTTTGGAGGAAAACCTGCCCTTGCATTAGATCTTTTTTGGAATTAAGTTCTCTGATCAGATTGGAAAAAACAAAGGACTGAGTTTCTGGTGTTCATTTGTGTGCTCAGGATGTGGATGATAAATTCACAATTGTTTGTATGGTCACCTAAAACTGCATGTGAGCATTTCAGATCAGTCACTGAAAGCTACTTTAACTTTGTTTGACCTTCATGTTGCTGGCATCTTTTTTTTGTTGTTGTGTTTGAAGCACTCAAAATAAAACCATACATGCTGTAGCATGTATTTTCATTGTACTTTACAGTAAAATTACATAATATTGTGAAATAGCTGTTCTGCAAATTGGTAGGTTTGGTAAAAAATCTAACAGACCTACAATTAGTAGAGAAAGTTTAAGCTTCTGCCACCAATGCAGAAATATGTACACAAATATGTGCGAGTGTGTGAGTGTTCATAAATCTCTTTCCAGTGTATTTTGGGTTCAAAACTGAGGCATGTTGTGACTAATACTTAACAGTAAAGTCTTGGAGAGTAACCACTGCATCCCTTTTACAGCAACTAGAATGTTTTTATACGACCTAACATAGGGAAGCACACGCTGTCAGAAAGACAAACACGCACACACATACCTTACATGCAACACGAATGCAAACACACAAGCCAACTCTCATTTGTTGCACTGAAACAAGTTTCAGCTTCCCCAGCTTTCCCCTGCATAATCCTCCTATTAAAGCGTAGCATAACACCAGAAGTTCCAGGCAGCAAATCAAACAGATCTTAATCTTCATCCACCTATCTGTGCATGTATTAACCTTCGTAGGAAGTTAGAAATTAGCATTCTATGATTATACAAGATGGCAGAGATAAGATTTGATGCAAACTTACAGCTTTTATATTTTATAATCATTTTAGGGGCTAAACTAGGAGCTTGAAGTGACTCCTTTGAAATATACATATGAACTCAGCAGCACACTCTTGTGGTCGCTTACTATCAAAACTGTTCATGTTTTCAAATATTTTGCATTGTAACACATGGAGCCCTATATGAGCCTTGCTGCATTTGGTGCTGTGTCCAATGAACCACACCACTACCTGTCAGTCAGACTGTGCGATTCCATAATTCATTCCTAGCACCAGCTGTGGCAGCTATCTAAAGGAAGGATTCTGCTGTCTGTGAAGGGAGCATTCAGACAGGTAGATGGCACAGGATACAGTTTGCAGACAATCCATTGGTTGCTAATGATCTGTACAGTTCCTTGTGCTGCAAAGATTTTGAAGTAACAATTGAGACATCAGGACAAACCTGTGCTTCAAATGATCGTGGAAAGATTACCTGCGTGTGTATGTATGTGGACGTAAACTTAAAGGTTACCTTTTCTATTATGGACACAGCTTTAAACCCACAGGCACATGTGACTCAGGAGAATGTTACTCTTCATGAACCTGACTGGACAGTCCTCTACTTGTGTAAAAGTGGGTGCACTGAGATGAAAATGGGTGTTAGAGAAAAACGACATTCAGTCTTTTGGAAAACTGTATGTGCGCACATACTTGTGTCTTTGATGTGCATAGGTTTGTCTCCTGTGTGTGTATGAATCAGCCAACCGTAGTGTGTGAGTGATTTTTTTCTTTGTGCATTTGTTCAGGGCTTTTGGCCAGGCCTGTGATCCTGTTGATTGCGCTTGTGGTGAAGCGAAAGCCAGCTACAGCATCCTGTTGGGGCTGAGACTGGAAAGGAATGGATAAGGGTCAAAATTTCATTCTTTCTCTCCTTTCTATACGCTGTGCCCACTCTCTATCATGCTGCCTCCATGGCCTGTAATGAATTGGCTATTCTTCCAGACTTGGGAACAGCTGTGTACAGCACAAAATTCACACTGAGCTGATCATAAGGCAAACAAGGAAGGAATAAGAGTTAGAAATTTAAAAAACAAATGGAGACAGATGGCCAGCTGCTGGTTGCACGCTTTAACCCTTGTGGAATAGTAGACTAGCCTTGCTCCCACATCAGCTTCACTTGAATAATAATAAGATAGTCATTAAGGTCACTACCTGTTCACTGGTTGTGAAACTAGTTGGGCATCTCCAGTATGTAAATCTGCCATAAGTTAATCAATTTTCAGGCAGAAACCATCTTCTGAACCGTCAGACTGGGACTGACGAGCTGCAAATGGTGTTTCTACAGTAGAAATCTGTGGTGAACTCCTTATGGAGTTCTTTCAATAAAGGTACAGGCAGTTTTTCTTTTTTTTCTTTTAAGTTGTTTTCAGAATTTACAGCCAGTGGTTAATCTGAAAGCTCAATGCCC
This sequence comes from Heterochromis multidens, assembly GCA_015108495.1. Classification (NCBI taxonomy): domain Eukaryota; kingdom Metazoa; phylum Chordata; class Actinopteri; order Cichliformes; family Cichlidae; genus Heterochromis; species Heterochromis multidens. The sequence continues at coordinate 33,466 of VUQS01021165.1, read as the reverse complement.
CACATACATAGAGTAGGTCAATAAAATGCCTCACAGTTCATCACTGAATTTACTTCTTCACATAAAATGTTGAGATCCCAAAGGATTTTTCTTACTTGTCATTGCATTTTATTGCTCTCAGTCAGGTACTATGCATCCAGACTTATCAACACATCTGTTGGTTATATTCCTGTATCAAGCATATCTGCGGCACTAATTATAAGTTCTGATGTCTCTATTCCCTCTGGGCAATGAGGAAGACAGGTGCCAGCTTCAGAGCCCAGCAGAAGGGCAAGTTGGCATCCTCACTGTTACCACCTCCTTCTCTCTGCCCCCACTGCCAACAACCCTGGCACATCTGTGGCCATCCAGCATGGCTGGTGCCAACTACCCTGCTGCCATTGTTCTCTCCTGAATGCATCCAACGCCCATGGGAAAGAAGGCTGAACACAGTGTGGCACAATCTACACAGCCTGTTAGATAATCTCAAGACATGAAAAGATTCTCTTAGCCTAGATTCTAGAAACGGCTCTTTGTCTATTAGAACAGGCAAGGAAAACACACGATGGTGTTTTCTCAAAAGATTCTTACCAAATCAGCTTTTTTTTTTTTTGTTTTACATCTGTTGGAGTAAACAAAGCCTTGCATGAGCTTAATATCCTCAAACACTTTTTACAATTGCATTTCACATTTTATAATATGAAAACAATACTTTATGCTTTCCTTTTCCATTGATTGTCTGATTGATTGAATTGATTTTGAAATAGCTTCTGATGTTTTCACTATGTTCACATTACCTCACTGTATCAAAATTCTTGCATGAGGTGGGAGAGGCAGGCACAGGAAACACAAAAGACAGACAGTAACCACATAAAGAATGCTCTGATGACCCGTTCGTTATGTGTACTTTACTTGTATTTTCTGTTTTGCCTCCACTTGTTCAAACCCAAACAGAGACAGCCATAGGGATTAAGTGTGTCACATGGAGAAATAGGACTGAGGATCATTTATTAGTGTGTATGCATAAATGGAATGGTAAATGGACTGGTATTTACATAGCACTTTTCTGCTCTAACTGAGCACTCAAAGCACTTTTTGCTACAAGCCACATTCACCCATTCATACAAACATTCACATAATGCTTTTTTTCTATGCCTTTAAGCACTTCTCTAACTAGCATGCATAAACTCACATCTAATGGATGAATGGAGGGGCAGTTTAGGGGTTCAGTATCTTGCCCAAGAACACTTCGACATGCACATACATGAGGAGCTGGGGATACCTACTGTTTCTCTTCTGCCTCCATTTGCAGACGTTGTATCTATACAGTGTAAGCATGGGCGTATGACCATTTTTTAAGTATAGTACGTAGAGGTGCATATAAATATCCTGACCCTTATTTTCATGCTGCCTCTTGCCCTCAGTACTGGTCATAACCTAAACCTAACTCAATATTCTAATCAAGGTCCAAAACTCATAATGGTCCTCACAACAAGTGAATCATAAATGTTCATTCAAAGACACACACTTCAAAAAAGCCTGCAACACCAAGCCTTCTGGCAGTGTCCCACAGGCTGTTTATGAGCTCTGATTATAGCCTCTGCGAGCCTGGTAGGATTCCTGGCATGTCAGAGGGTTTAACAACATCCAAATCACTGTCTGAGTTCTCTCTGCTGTTCCAGACTGCCCTGTCTGTCAATTTCTACATACAGTCACACAGATCAGGCTCTAACAGCCACTAGGGAGTACTGAGGAAGGGAATCTCAGAATTCACTGAGCAAAGATACTGTTTTGTCATCACTTACTTTTGCATACTGTAATTAGTTTTACTAATAACAGTACACATAACAGTTGTTTGATGAACTGTCAAGGACTTCTGTGCTTTAAAGTAAATTGATATATTTCTCTTTTAGTCATTTAAATGACAGAAAATACTGTAAAATGCCAATCACAGTCAGCCAAATTGCTTATTCTGTTTGTTCTGCTGTCTACAACCAAACAATAATAGTTATTTTTGTTAAAGAGAGAAAAGCAGGAAATCAAATGTATGTGTTGTATTTGCACAGAAGCTGTTAGAGAAGGGTTCTTGTTATTAGAAACATTTACAATTTATTGTTTAATTAGCTCTGACTTCACCGAGGCTTGGTCGTTAAGAGCCAAGTGGGACCACTTAAACACATGCACTTACTTACGTACTGCACATAAAATGCACAAATATTTGCACGGGTCACACTGCGAATTCGCATTTGTGCATTTGTCGTACTCCTGCACCATACGGCAATTTGTTCAGTTAACACTGTAAGGAAATCCTCAAAGAGAGATTAAATTAATGGGGAAATATATGCTGCAGCCACACTCTGATTTATACACTCTGACAAACACACACATGTTCTGGGCTCAAGGGATGACTGCTCTTCTCGCTCCTGTCTTGTGCTCAGCTCCATTCACTTCCTCAGATTTCAGCTCCTTGTGCTGCTACAGAGACACGTTTTGCTTTCCACTCAGCCAATCTCTCTGTAAGCCTGCCAGACACTGCCTGACCCGCTGCCAGTAACGGTCTCAATGTTCAAGGACAGACTCACTGGGGAGCTGCAAACATTACTACTGAGCAATTTCAGCTAACAGAGTGTCACTCCATACAAGCAAAACACACATTCACACGTGCGCTTGTACAAAGATGCTAAAGCAGACTATGTATCAAGACATGTAATATATATGTTCCATCTAGTGCCATGATAAATGTGAAGAAGCATTGTGGAAGCATTTGTGCTTGTTGTCTGCATCAACTCTTACTGAATTGAAGTTGTGCAGATGTGTCATTGTTTTTAGTGGTGCAGCCCTGATGAAGGACAAACTGCCTTCATCAGTCAACTCCAATCCCCTCTCATCAGAACAAACTCCATTTAGGAGGAGTTTAGCTTAAAAGACTGAAATCTGCATATCTGTTTTTCTGATAAACAACACTCAAATCCCTTCACTTTTTTAAACCTGTGTTAAAATGTAGCCTTTTTTATGAAAGTGGAGAGTGTAAGACTGCTGAGTCAGGCTGCACCAGCTTGAAAACCAGCAGGCAAGAAGCCTCAAACTTGTTTCACATGTTGTAAGAATAAGTGTGTAGAAGCGCATGGTTTTGTGCTTTCATACACGTGTTTGCATGTGTATATTTTTTGTTTGTTTAGTGTAGAAAACTTAAATGCCTAACTAGAGGTAATGATGCAGTCCTCTGCAACTCGAGGCCTACAGATGCATAGCAGAAGGCAGCTGAGACAGCACTTTCACTCCAGCCCGACAAAGTCAATCCTCTCTCTCTCTCTTTCTTATCCTTTTTTCTCCCACTCCCTCTAATCCAAACTTCGGTGACTCCATCTGGTAACATATTCTTCCAAGCAGCAGTCATATTATTTTCTCTGATTACATTCAGTTGACATAAAGCTTTATGAAATCACAGAGGTGTCAAATAATGCCCAAATTAGCATGTGAAAGTGTGGAGGAAGGTAGAAATGCATTGCTGTAGGAAGCACGGTGAGGGATAGCAAGTAACTGAGCAAAAAAGTAGCTTAGAGCAATCCCGAAAAGGAGAGCGGCAGAGCTTTAAGTCTCGGAGGAATTTGAAAGCCATAGAAATCCAGTTGCAGATATTAAGAGGCTTAATCTAAGAGCTTGCAGAGGCTGAGTTTTGCTGTTTGGGCCCCATCACTATCATCCTTAACAGAGGTTAGAGAGGAGACGAGAGGGAATAAGGAGGAAAAGGAAGAGAAACCAGATGGGAGCAATGGTGAGAATAGGAAGCTGCGTATCATTAAGACAGCCTCACATGTTTTTTATAGGCGAATTAAATATTGGCTTAGTGCACACTGGTGTGTGTGTGCGTGTGTGTCTCTCTGTGTGAAAGGGTACCCTTGCAGTGGTGTTCTTAAGTGACTGTGTTTTTCAATTCCTGTAAAAATCCAGTCAAATGAAGTATGTGGTACTTCTTTCATTCATACTAAAATTAGACACAACTAAGTGATCCAACTGTAGTGCACAACACAGGATGACATAAAGCAACACAGACTAAGATGGAACTCATTATCATCAAGCTCCAGATGTCTCCCAGGAGAGGAGAGAAGAAGAGAGCACACTGGCAGACAGGTGGATAAGAGGAATCCCCTCTGCCTCTGTGGCATCCTTTTCTTCTTTATGGCATTCCTGTTTCAGGGATGTGAATTATGCAAAGTCCACAAAACCCTCAATATCACTCCATATTTATTTTAGCAATGTCACACTTTGGAGATTCAGTCTTTCCAGTATGTCTGGAAAACCAGAACGTCTGTCCACAGCAATCAATGAAAAGTCCTTAACTACCCAAATGCATCTTTTTCCTCACAGTGTAGAAACTGTATGCTTCTCTGGGGTGCCACATAGCTTTGTTCTGTCCACAGAGAGATAATTGCTTTTGCACTGAAATTATGCCTTATTGTGCCTTTTGGAATTCAGCTGCACATTCCAGGAAACAACTGTACACAATCTGTTTTAAGATACACGCTTTTTCCCGCCTCTCTGTCTCTTGTTTTCATTTGTATTCTTTAGGTATATTATAACACCCAAAGACACTGTTTAAATTCTCTGTCACATATTTGAGTAAACAGAGCCCCCAGCCTGGTATCATGAATGCTGGTAAATACTGTGCATACTTATGTATCTCTGTCTCTTTCTGTCTCTTTCTCTTTCTGTGTTTAGGAGGCATCAATCGGGCTGGGGCAGCAGTGCCGACATTCTTACGGACCCCCACAGTGATCCAACCCCACTTGGACATGAAGCCCTTCCTGCAGTTCCCAGTGGAGACCCCCCCTCCTCCACACAGCATGAGTCTCTTCCACAACTTCAATACGGTAAGGATTGATGCAGACAACAAGCACAAATACTGCACTCTTTTAAGTCATTGACTGCAGTGAGGAAAACACTCGACGCACAATTGTAAATGTTGTACTGGGTGCAGGAGGTTACCGCCATTATCCTTTAATATGCAGTCTTCTCTGTGTAGCATACAGTTTTAAAGGCATTAGTTAGCTTTAAGATATGTCTAAAATTTTGAGTCATGCTGCCACATCTAGATAAAAAATGCTCAACAATATTGAGCCAGACTGGACTGTATATTAAGGAATTATGGCTATTTTATGTGCATACACTCTGCCTCATTCCTAAAAATTAAAGTTGTATAATTAAAGAACAGTTTTAAGGCCATCCCTATAACTAACAACATCAAACACCACAGTTTGTTTGATGTAATATTTTTTTAAAGGCGAGGAGTCTTCCTGTTCCTTCTTCCTCAGGCATTTAGATTAGACCATAGAGACATTTACCATTTCACCAACTCAGCATAATGTGGCACCTGCTCTTCCAGACTCCGCTGAACAATGTCAACACATTTCTCATCAGCAATATGTAAATTCAGTGAACTGTATATGTACTCTATTGGGGCAATGCTATTTCCAGACCATGCCTTCAACAGGGTTATGTGTCACCCTGGTATATTTAGCTAGAGTCTGCAACATGACAACATAATAACCTTTCACTAATTGGAAATATCTGGCATGAGCTTTGAATGTGCATGGCCCTACAGGAATAGTAACAGGAGTCCAGACACTCTTAAACACATTTTAACAATATAGTCATTTTAATAGGCCTCAGTGGACCATGACATAAGTGGAAGCATTTTCACAACCAAACTGCACTACACCCAGCAGACATGGATTAATAGAGATACTGAAATTATGCAGGCACTCAGTTTCCATTCTTGCCTCTGTTAGCCCAGCCCTAAAATCATTCTTGCTTGATTTTTTTGTGTCTTGCTGCCTCTGCAACGCTCCCTCTGGACTTCCTCTCGCTCATGCTGTAACATCCATCCGCTCACCATCCTCCTCTTCAGAACATTAACTACGTATGAAGGCCCACAGGGATGCTGGGAATGTTAATAGGTGTTGCTGCTGATGACTGCAAGGCAACCCTGAGTGCTGTTTTACAGCTCTGTGGCCAGAAGATGGGGCCATAAGAGAAGTTGTAAGGGCATTCTGACCTTAAAGCATTACTCCATACTCATAGTATACACAATCCATTCAAAACTATGGAGAAATGACTGACTGGCACACTCACCCAGATATCACTGTTGGTGTTTCACTTAAAGGTTTGGGGGAAGAGCTTCTGTTGCCTGAAGTGTATGACACGATCTCAGATTTTATTAGATCTTTGGCATGTATGTGGTGTAAAAATGCTGAAAATAAGGAAACTGCTTTGGTTGCCACAAATTAAGGATCTTTCGAGATGTTTTGCTGGGATGTCATAGCCCTCAGCTTTCCCAGAGTTGTGTTATGTTCAATTTAGTGCTGTGAATTTGAGTAAATTTATACAGGAAGATCTAGAATAAGAAAGTAAGTGTCTGCAGCTCCATTTACATCTCTTACTGTTTTTGTTTTTTTTATAGCTTGTTAGGCTGAACTGGAGTTATTTCACAAGATTTCAAGTGTTTTAGATGTTTCATGGTGCTTTTCTGCACCAAAGCACAGTAACACATTTGGATCCACAAAATATCTCAATGAAGGCACAGCACTGTAGCAGCAAAAACATTAAAAAACGTCCCTGCAGTGAGCTGGCAGCTAGTTGTTCCATCATTCTGCCTTAATAAGTGATCTGTGCTGAGTTTGTACAGCCTTAATGAGGCTCTACTTCACATTGAGGGTTATTAGCCCCATAGCAGAGGAATGGCCTCTCCTAAAGCCATATACAGCTTTAATAGTCCTTTAATGTGATTTGTCCTCCACCTGCCTGTCTCGAGCAATGTGCCTGTAGACAGTGACAAGACTGAATTATTTATCTGCATCAGCTGGTGCTGATACGGACACATGCTTATAAAACTCTGAGTTGTGCTGCCTGCACTGCTTGCTGGGGCTACACAATCAGGGACTTCTATGCAATATAATCATGTGCACTTGTTGAATCTTAACTGCCATCTATACCTTTTCTCACTCCCTCCCTAAAAAATAATTTCAGACATCACAGGTCATATTTCATAGCACTTGTAGTGCAGCAAGACATGACTAATAAAATTATCTAAACAGTACATATTTATGTTTTGTCTAGCGCCACATGTGGCTCTGTCACCACTTTGGTGTGAATATGTCACATCCTATAAATATTTGTCTTCAAACCACTCTAGCAAATAGCCTGAGTTTCATTCAAGTGTGACTTTTGCGTGGGTGGGGGGAGAGACAGGCTGCAGTGATGGATGATGACATTCCATAGATAGTGTGAACTAAAAATGGGAATTGAGATCTTGCTCCGCCTCTTCCAGTTCATCAGAGGTGTAGGCCTCCCAGCTTATCATTTCCCTTTATCGGTGCTGGCATGTTTTTCTAGCAGCAAGAAAAGACATGGCAGTGGAGCTCTTGCACACCTGAGTCACATGCAAACCTGAGCTCAGACTCATAGGTAGTAAAAAAAAAAAAGCTGAGTTTACACTGAAAATCTACAAAAGGCCTACTTTTGTAAACAATAAAGTCAGGAATCAAGAAGTTAATCAGTAAAGAACCTAACCTATGAGCATAATTGATAACAGCACTGGTATCAGTAAATTGTTATCAATATCCATACCAAGGCTAGTCCAAACTTCTGGAAGAGTGAGAGTTTGGCAGGAGGAGAGTAGGACACATAATCCTGGGTGCACACGGGCAGACTGAGAGGCCATGGAGAAGAGGGAGAGAGGGAGAGGCAGAGAGGAGAAAACTGGTAAGCAGAGAGGGAAATGCATTACAGTAGAGCGTGAGGCAGAGAGAGAAAGTAGTTGAGAGGAGAGGAGGAGGAGACTGAAAAAAAAAGGGACAGGCACTTGTTAGGTCATGTGTTGAAAAAAAGAAGTAAGGGAGAGATTTCTCTTAAAGTATCTCAAAAGAGAAGCAGACAGTGCGCTAAAAGGAGAAGAAAACAAAGATATCTTTGGTAGCAATGCTTCACTGGGCATAAGATCTGTTTTTGTGAGCTAGTAAGTATTCAGCATTGACTACCCACCAAGCAGGCTGAATGAGTGAGGAAAGTGCACCACACACTCTGAGTCTTGCACATGCTGAGACCCAAACACATACCTCGGCCAGCAGCGCACACACGGGAGGACCAATGCAGCTCCAAGCTTCTACAGACAAAGAGGAGATGAAGGTAAGTGCCTAAAATTCTAAGAGGGTTTTTACATTTTTGTCTACCCAACTGTGTCTTAAACTGGGCACAGCTCAAAAGTAATCCAGAATTTGTGCTTCAAAGGCTGTTTTCATCTGGCACAGTGTGGACCTTACTGTGATTGTCACAATGGCTCTACTGAGAGTCATGGTGTAGTGCATTCTCCCCTGGAGGGTTTTAACTGTTCCAAACACTTTGATTGAAAAATAGTAAAGAATGGGGAGAAAGTGAGAGTGAGAGAGAGTAAAAAAATAATAAAATAAATTCTAGAAAAGAGGATGTTGGTGAGTTAGGATGTATGCGATTGTGCAGTTTTGGGTGATGCTAGGATGATATTCGAGTGTTTTGCGTTTTAAGGCCACTTGGAGCTGTTGACATGACTGCCGAGTGATGCTAAAGTCAGTGGTCTGTGGTCTGTGCACTTTGCTTACGTCTGCCAGATTGCTCACCACATTCACACAGCTCCACACTGACATGAACTTTCTCTATTATTTGCCCAAATAAATGTAGACTTTGTAATTTACTTCTAGAGTTTTAAAGTGAAGAAATACAGTTATGGATGGTCTCAAAATTATGTGAGTAAGTTTTGGAAAATCCCTCTACAGTTACATCATAGTGCTCTCCTCCTATTTCATGAGAACATGTTTTGGAGAGCGTTTGGATAAGAGGCCATGCGAGTAACATTCCAAAAAGGTTTGCTGGCAGCTGGACTGTGTTTTCAACAGCTGAATTAACTGAATGGGTCATAACTGACCCACACCCAGAGTGCTGGACTGACTGGGGAGAAGCTCATGATTCATACAGTTACTCCACCAGGCAGGTTCAAACGCTTGTTAAACTTTACCTAGCCGGGGCAACATTATGGACACCCAGAGAAGGAAGTTGATGAACCATTTGTTTCTTTTGCACGTTGTAGAGATTTGATAAAACATTGTGTTGCTTGTTGATATGAATAGGGAGCTTAATGCAGTCCTGGTGTAGAAGTTTATGCTGGTTTCAGCTGGCTAATGCGTAGTTCTTGTTGTTTAGATGTTCACACAGTAAACATTAGTAATTGCTCAATATATCTTCCACTCCCACCCCAGCCCTCCCTATTAATCTGAGTTCACAGCCCCAGCAGCAGCAGATCCTTCTTTATACTGTTTCTGGGGAGAGAAACAGAGAGAGTCTAGGAACGTGGAAAAAAGATAAGAATGTGTGATGTGAGGATGTCCGGCCTGGGTCTCTTTCTCTTTCTCTCTCCCTCCAACTCTCTCTCACTGGGCTCTTTCTCATTTCTCCCTCAATCCCTTCTTCAGTATTTTCTTGCTCTTCTTTCTCTCACTCTCACTCATTTTCTCCTCCAGATGGTATGTTTCTGTGCCTTCCGGCCACCCAGCTAAATGTCTTGGGGCTCCTCCCCTTATCTTTCATTCTTTTTTATTTCTGGTTTCTTTTTGTTGGGAGTTGCCAAGTAACGAGCACTGTGCAAAAAAAAAGTTATTTGAGCCTAAATTATGACAATATTCATTTAAGCCCCTCTTTTCTCTCTGTCACTCCTCAGGACATTGAGCTGCTTCTATATTAGATGAAACTATGCCTCTGAGTGTAAGATAGCTTCAAGAAAAGCTTGGTAAATAGCCCAAAATGCAGTAATGACACAAAAGTGAGATTTTATTTTTTTTTTGCATCTGCTGGGTACTGCAGTATACTTGCATTACTCTTAGAGGACACACTTGAACACATTCTCACTGTCTTATGACTTCCAAACACAAAGCGTCGTAGCCTTTTGTTCTTCAGGCCACAGATTGTTTTGCTTCATTCTTGCATACCCGCACATTGCTACATTAGTCTTTGTTTATGAATGTTGCTTACTTTAGCTGTACACAGTTGTCTGAGATTGAAATATAAGCCAGCCACTGAATCCAGACTAATGCTAAGGTCAACTAACAGTGATTACTTGATGAATTCAGCTTCAAACACAAACAAATATTTGGAATGCAGCCCTTTCAGTTCAGTACTGGTAGGGTCTTTTGTGTCTGGGACAGAATTTATACAGGCAGCTTAACCGCTCATACACTGGAGAGCTGCTAAGCAAGTTAGTTAAATTTATACAAGGTGCTTAGCACCACATAGATGATGGACGTCCCAGCTGAAACAATTAGTACAGGGACAGTATGATGCTACAATGTAGTGCGCATCCAGAACCATCAGATGCCTAATCATGGGGGATGCAACAGGTGTCTCGGTTGTAGCAACAAGCTGTCAACACTGCTGACCACTGTTTGCTGAAAAGAAATACAGATATCACGAACAGACTCTGTAAACACTCTTTAACTGTGAACTTTTTTGCATCCTTCATGTGTCCATTTAGGTTTAGTCTTTGCACATTATGACAGCCTGGCCTATTGACCTGTGGCACCAGGACTTTAATGGCACAGACCAGCAGAGTGCGAATTATACCTAACAGAATTCTGCTCTTTTGCTCTCTGTCTTTCACTCTGGCAGATGGATCCGGTGCAGAAGGCTGTGATCAACCACACCTTTGGAGTTCCTCTGGTCAAGACCAAGCGACCAGTCATCTCCTGTAATGTCTGCCAGATCCGTTTCAACTCAGAGGTAAACGAATAAATGACAGCACACACACACAAGGCATCACTGTCTCTCATCTTGTCTTCATTTTCTTTATGGCATTGAATATGCTGTGTTTTTCTCTAAATATGCATAAACCTTTTATATCAAAAAGTTTTGGAAAACTGTTTGTCCTGGTTTGCTCCCCTGAAAGCGGAAATCGACAAAGAGGATGTGATGCATTTGTTTGGGTTATGTTTTGGCTGTTGCAACCCCACTGGAATTTAATTTGTTTTAAGGCAGCGTGGAGTAAAGTAGTGCACTGCAGCATAGAAGCTTAAGCGATGCTGATGAATCTGCGAGTGAAAAATAAAATTCTGAACTTTGGATTTTCTCTTGTTCATCAGTACTGATAAGTTTGATTGAGATCTCAAACATGTAGGAACAAATGAATTGTTATGAAAGAAGAGTCTCTTTTGAATTTGTATAGTTCTATGAGTACATTTGCATTTGTCTCTATGGAGAAGTTTATCCAAACTCCTAATTGGAATTTATTTGCACATTATACCCTTGGGCAACATGTATCCCTGGCTGATGACAAATTAATGAAAGCAAAAATCACATGGAAGTATTTTATGAGTTGTAATGCCAAACATTTTTTTCAGTCTTTTCTTTTATGTGTAAACAAATAGAATAGACTCATGACAAAATCAGTACCAAATGTCATGTGTGTAGTGTATAATTTGGCTGTGATACTCCATATTCAGTGTTGCAGACTTCAGGGCCAGGGCGTTCATCCATCCACAATACACAACATTAAGGAGTGGGTTGGTGCTATATATACACATCAGATCTACAATCATGGTTTCTGTGTGGTCAGGGAGCTGCAAAGCTATAATCATGAACCTTCTCTTAGCCGAGTTCTGTCCTGTATATCTTCACAAGCAAAAGGAAACAGTTAGCTAGAGATGTTTATATAATGAAATACTTTAAGACCCAAGGATGGAGAGCCAATACTGGCTTCTTTAGTTAAGACGTGTCCTTTTGTATGAAGTTAGGGCGGTAAATCAATAAAGAATTTGAAGACTTTAAACATTTGATTTTATGGTTAAAATGTTGCTTAAAGAAAAACGAAAGAAGACACTTACAGAACCTAACCTGCTGTACTATTGCAATCATATGAAGCTTAAAACAAGCACAATTCTTTGGCAGAAAGAAAGCGAAAGATCATTTCTGTCTGGAGACCACGTGCAGAGAGTGAATGAGGTATGCTCTTTACACCAGTACCCTACACTTTACCTGTCAGAGATTCATTTCTTCTCTTTGTCACTCACTGACGTCAGCTTGAGAGTGATATCTGGCCATGATCTTCTCCGCTCAGGGAAAGGTGACTCTTTTTCCCTTAGTACTGTATCATAGCGTTTAGTGCAGTGGTGTGTGTTGCCAAGTTTGGGAGATATCAGGCTGTAGAGATGTCTGCTTTCTCTTGAATATAATAGAACCAGATGGGCCTTTTGGTGTCCAGAGCACCAGAGAAATACATTTTTTTTAAAAAACTAAGCATCAATATGCCTCTTGTCCTGGGTAGGTGGATGCAGAACCTGTGTGGTGTGTGTAGTTTGGAACAAAAAGAAAGAAAACAAAACAAAACAAAAGAGCTCCTACATGAATTTTTTTTTTTTTGAGTGATTACTGGAAAAATACATTATTGCTGTATTTTCCAGGTGTATTTATTCATTTACTTGGCTTTTAGAACACCATAAAGCAAATTTCATAACTATTTCTACAACTAATATTGTCAAAACTGGGCAGCTCACACCAAAATAACTGAAATGGGTCAATAGCACTACAAGCCAAGTAAAATATGTGTTATGACCCGACTCAAAAGCCGCAATATAAAGTGAAAACTGACACCAGAGTTTGTAGAAACATTGGTTTTATATTAAATTACTTAAAAACCTCAGCTAAAAATAACAACCCAGAGAGCATGATGAGGTCTGGCAAGAAGTTGAGTCTCCTCTCCAAGCTGACCTCAGGCATGGCTTTATCCACACCTCATCAAGACAATCAGACAATCAGCAATTAAGCCCATTCAAAACTCTTGCAGTGCCACTGCAAGGAGAGTAGGGGTAGCAGAGGGATATAACATGTAAATTTAATTTGGGTATGAACTGTCCCTTTAATCAGGTAAAAGTCTTGTTAATAAGTGTTTTTCCAGACCTGGCCATGAGGGCAATGTAAAGGACTATTACAACAGTGCTGCTTATTTTGGCCCTGAACACTCTCACAAATTAGATTTTAATATGAAAAGTTTCACTTCCTGGCTAAATAAATGTTTTAAAAAATATTTTCCAAATCCATGTAAACTGAAATAGTAAGAATACATTTCAAAGCATAGGTATTTATTAGCATGTGGTCTCCCTACCTGTGTATCGAGCTCTATGATGTGTGGGACTATCATTATCATTGTTTGAGTACACACAAGTAAAAACATACTGCAATGCATCATCAATGTCAAACTTGCAGTTGTGTGATGTTTTCTCCTCCAAAGTTTGGCTGGAAAAAAAATGTCCCACTTGTGACTCCCCACCCACACTTTTTCTTTTTACATCAAATTCAAATGAATATTTAATGGATGAAGATAATACAGCGAGAAACACTTCAGGGGAATCTGAGGTTGCATTCCCAGCCTCGTTTTCCAGTTCAGGCACTGACCTTGATGTTGACATTCTATTTCTTTATCTGCCACATGTGAGTTGAATACATTTTTGGGTCAAAGAAAGCGAGGGGGCTTATTATGTAATGTCATGACCATTGTATTTGACTTAAAATTGAAAAAAATGCTTTACCTTTTTCCTCTCACCCACGTTTCCTTCATTTCACACATCATTTTGCCATCATTTTTTTCATCCCATATGCTCATTCTCTACCATGCTGCTCTCTTCTTTTGCCTGTCTCTCTCTAAGGAACCTTTTCCCCTTCTTTCTAGCTGTCTCTCTCTCTCTCATGCTGCATTATTTACAGTGTGGAAATGCCTAAAATTGCCTGCCACTACTTATTATAAGATGCATTCGTCAAGGGCATGGATTAGTGTCTGGCTCTGACAGCCCCAGTGCATCTTGGGAAAGTGGTAGAGAGGAGACTTGAAGGGGAGGGACAGGAGGAAAGGATGGGGGGGCAGTTTGTGTCACATTGTCTCTGCATTGTGTGTGTCCGTGTAAGGTACTAAATGGTGGTTTATGCAGAATAACCTTGAAGGCATGCTGCATTAGTGACATCACAGGCTCTGTGGAGCTGCATTGACCAGCGTCACAACTGCTGCAGTATGCTGATATGCATCTCTTATTTTCATCCTCTTCCTCGCTTCCTCGCTGCTTACGTCATGTTTTTTTCAACCATATTCACTCCGCTTCTTGCTTGTTTTTTGTCTCACATTTTTTTTCTTCCTCTTTCTTCCTTTGGAACTCCAGCTCTGCAGTAGCTATGCTTTAATATCACAACTCCCCCCTTAGAATGATGATCATGTAGGAAAGCAGTTGTTCACTTCAAACTCTCTGCATAATGAAACACATGCATCACAAACTGGTGTGGTGCAGTTTTTCTTCTCTCAGAGATTTGTTTCTCTTTATATCCTTCCCCTTCTTGGTGCAGCTTTTCAAATTTACCTTCCCTGTCTAGTAGTTCCCTGTGCTTCCCCTTCCCTTCATTCTCCCTCCCTCCTCTCCATCCAGGACCTCATAGTGACACTCAGCTGCTTGGTAGTTGATCCCTTTGACTTGCTGGGAGAAGTCAAGAAAACCTCTGTGCCTGTTTTGCCACGCACTGCCATATACCTTTTAATCTCCCCACATTCCCCTCTTCATCATGAGAGATCACTTGTCTTTCAGCAGTCTACACCTCCACCCCTTTCTGCCCCCTTGCAACTCTCTCCACCTTGATCTGCAGGCTTTGCAAGTGCAGGTCCTTAAGACCCCTTTGACAGGGTACAGTTACAGCCTGGTGTGTCATCATGGTTTAAAAGAAACATGTGATCTTCTTACTTGCTTCAGCCAGTGCCCAAGGTTTGCCATTCCATCTTGTGTGCTAGATGCTGCCAGACACACACACACACAAAGCAAATATAGACAACAGGGCTTGGTAACATTACTCATCACCCCCTGCCTGCTTTGCCAAGCCAGTCTATCGCCACACTTGAGCCTGTGGTCAAGGCGATGTCCTAAGTGTCAGTCAAATTTCCTGAGCCTTTCATGGCAGCTGTCAGCAACTCATCCCTGGCAACTAACTGTAATCCTGCTACTTAATAAATATCTTCATCATTGGTCCCTTGATACAATCATTTGGCCGACACAGCACGTGCTATGGTGGCATATCAGTTCACTTGAGTTAGTTGTCGAGTCAAGTGCAGTACTGACTGAATGTATCTGTACCAGCAAGGAGTTACTTATTTTTTCATAGTGGGACACATACTGTAATAGAGGGGTGATGAAAAAAAGGGCCATAACCCTATATTTGTGTGTGTGTGTGTGTGTGTGGGTGTGGGTGTGTGGGTGGGTGAGCCAGTGAACCAGTGAAATGACGTGTGTTTCTGTTTTATAGCCACCATACTGTGAAGCCAGACAGCTATGTATAGGAACCCTGCATCACATTGTTCCTGACTTACAAACATCTGTGCAGTAACACAGAGGCTAGAAACAGACTCCCATATGTCCCATATTCTCTTCACAAATAACTCAGTTGTTTACTCTGTGAGCAAACACATTAGCCAGTCGATAGCATGTCATCAGGAGATTAGACACAGTGGCTTCCATAATAAATCTCTGCAGCATTTTTTGTCTTTGCTGGAATGCAGGCTCATCGTGCGGATCCCCATTTTATCTTTCCAGTGAGCTATTGCAGACAATGACTTTGATGCCAGGTAGTATGTATATTTAGATTTCGACTACTGCGCTAGCAAGGTTTTAAGTCAGAAACTTTACCCCAAATAGATGATATATATTCTGCAATAATATGCGTATTCTAACAGGGAGAGAAGGGTTAGAAATGGACTAATGAGTCCTCCAGGCAGATGTCGCAGTCTACTGACCCTGAGTTCAACAGGCATGAAAGCTGCAGCCAAGTGCTGATGGGTGCTGATGATCCACAACACCTATACTGTTACTGTTTTATTATACACGATGATAATTTATTCTTAATTCAAAAAACTGACAAGAAGATGACTAAGGGACAAGGGGGCAGGCAGTCCTCAAGATGTCTCTGTCACTACATCATTGCATCTGTTTTGTTATCTTGCATGTAATCTATCTCTCTGTTTACTGCCTGCTGCTCATCGTGACTTTAGTCCCAGAGTATATTAAATAACATGCTGTCATAACACCTGCATGCATGCCAGGTGTCACATTGAGTCTAATTCCACCCTGTTGTCTACCTGTGCACCTTGACATTGGTGCTTACTAATGAAATAAACTTGTTTTCCTTTCCATGCTCTTCTTTAGAGCCAGGCAGAAGCCCATTACAAAGGGAACCGCCATGCCAGGAGAGTCAAAGGCATTGAGACCTCTAAGAGTCGTCCTCAAGAAGGAGACAAACCTCATACCCTGCCTCCCACCTCCTCCCCATCTCCGCCTGGAGCTCCTGGCACAGCCCCAGACAGTGAGCCCAGCAAAGCAGGTGAGAGAACAGAAAAATACTGCCACGACCAGAAACTGGAAAACTGCTTGGGAGAACCTTGTTGTCGAAATAATCACTTCAGTCCATGCAGGATTTTCGGAGGCTTATGGTCTTTGTCAGAAAATGATTTGGAAAATATGCAAGAATAACAAAGGCATCTAATCACAGTGGCTTCACAGTGTATTGCTGTTTTTGTGAGCATCTCAGCTCTATTTGTGGTCGGATTTGGCCGCAGCACATCTTATAGTAGACAGCACGGTTCCACAAACTGCAGAGGTTGGTAATGACAGTACCGCCTAAAATACAAAAAATAAACATTTAATTTAGAAGATTTATAGCTGAACACATTTTTTTAAGTTGCCAGTACCGTGGGAGTCTTTTTATCTAATAAGTATAATTGTAATGTGAATGTAAAGTAAATGTTGAAATGCAAAATACTGGGAAAGTTGCTTTGATTTATAAGAGTGGGAAATAGCTGAAGCAATAAGTTCAAGCGGCCTTTACTGCCTAGTCACAGAAACATATATTATTAAACTTAATTGAGCCTTTAAGCTCAAGTAGGCAGAAATATACAAGAGGAAAAACAACCCCACCAAAATTTGAAAATAGACTGTCCTCCTCCTGCAGTTCTCCACTCTCTTTCCCAATACCTCGCTTTATACATGCTAAAAGTATGTCCATTCTGATAAAAGACAGACTTTTGGCTTCACATGGGATTCAAGCCCTGCTTTCCCTCACCTGATCTGGTCTGAAATGACCTTTGATTGGCCAGAGACTTTCATAATGAATTAGATTTTCTAAATCCTGAAAACAGAGACCAGAGGATTTGCAGGAGTCTATTTTCCATTCAAAACAATTACAATATGCCACAAATAATTATTTTGACCATAATTTTCTTTTGACCACTGACATCCAGACCATTTTGGCTATCCCAGCTATACTTCAAAACTTTTGGTCAGTCTAAATGCAGCTACAGTTAGAAAGTGCCAGTGATCACATGACTGTAGGGAAGTAAATTTATAGAAAATCTAACCCCGTTATCCGTGGTTAAGAAATTTGAATGATCCGAGATTTAATTTGAAATTAAAATGCTACTTCCTTGTTGACTTAAAACATTCAGTTACAATAAGATGTGGTTATAGTAGACCTCTTACGTGGAAATCATCATGACATAAAACATGTCATAAAACAACATGACATAAAAGGTTGTTTAAAGTCAAAGCATCATTACTGTGCCAGAAAATATCTTCTGTATTGGTCCAGATAAACTGCAAGACTTTATTTAGTTGAACAATCTAAATCTGGTTTGTGTCAATCCATTTAGTCTATGAGCGGGAGAACATGGTATGGCAACATGGCCATTTCTTGGCATCATTTCTAGGAACCCCACTGTGGTGTGTCTTTGTACACTCCCGAGTAAGCTACCAGGAGGTACCACACCATCCACAACACATTCAAAATAGTCTACATTGCCTGACCCTCCACTTGTTGGTAAAGAGTACTCAGACTGATTGAGAAAAATGAATCTCATCAGAATCTCATCCAGCCTTTCAAAGGACAGAAACGGCAGCTGATCTGACTTTAATGAAAAGTAATTCACTGTAAGCAGATTAATTTATTAGTTAGTATGATGCAAGGCATGATCAAGGCATTGCAAGATCTTTCTTTAGCAAAGCATCTTTAACTTTCTTCCTGTTGTCTAAGTCTTTCTTTATTCCTCCCTGTCTGGTTCATCTCCGTATTTCAAGCTATAATTTAGAGGCTGGGTACTGGTTTGCCTCTGCCCTTCTCCTCTGTCCACCAAACATTTTCCATTCCCTTAGTGTCACCACTCTGTTCTAGGATCAAACACCAGGCAATGAATAGACCAGTCGTGTTTTGGTGACATTTACAAAGGTTTCTGTAGCTGACTGTTTACCAGACATTTCCACCTTATTGATGGGAGGGCTCAGAGCAAACACAGTGAATTAAGAGATGAAACTCAGGTCCAGCAAAGGCCTCAATGCAGCAAAGGTTTTTTGCATGTCAGTGTCTGTTTCTGTCAATAAAAACAACACTTAAGATTTTCTTGTAGTTAGTCCCAGGCAAGTAAGAAGACCAGTCCTTTGTACTGTCTTCCCTCATGGGGGACCTGAGGTCAGCTTCAGATAAGTCCTCATTAGTGAAGCTTCCTGCAGTGAACTCCAAGAGCATGAGAAGCCAAAACAAGCCTGCCATGATCGAGCTCTGAAAGTAGCAACATGTGAAAGAATGCCTTTTTCCAACCAAGGGTCTTTCTCGTGACCTTGGAACCTTGCCTCTTCCTGATTTTGTTGCATGCTTGCTTGTGTGTATGTTGGGGGGACAGATCTCTGGGAGCAGCCAGCTGTGCATTTCAACAACTGGGAAACCAGTGTCTGCAAGACACAGACAATGATTTGGGCTGTGGAGTTTAATGTACTGCGGGTCCACCTGGGCCACTTACTCAGAAAATAAAGATTTGTTAGGATATACACATAATGTTAATCATGCACACACAAATACACAGCCACAAAGATGGAAGGATAAAGACGTGATTTCGGTGCAAATCCCTCACAACATAGAGCAGCATTTGTCTTTGATGCTGAGCAACATTTCTTGTCAGCGGCCTCTTTGTTGCGCTCAGATTTCATGTAATATCAACATCATTTTAGACATTCAGATATATGCAGTAGTAGACCAGTCTATCTTTGGTCTAATGAATTCAGGATAACTTGTGATTAACATATCAAAAACAGAATATATTAAGAACTTGCTGAGGGCTGAAACAGTGAAAGGTTATACAATATTGTTTAGAAACTGCTTCTTCCACCTTATGAATTCCCAGAGCAGGTCAGGAGTTTTACACCAATCAAAGGATATGTGGTTAGCATTGTCCCAAAAAAAGGAGGCCCTTGGCTTTGGGAGATTTGGACTGGTGAGCTGAGGGTTTGGCTAAGCCTGCAAGTGATGGAGAGGCAGCTGTTGTATTGGAGAGAAACTCTGGTCTTCCCTCCGTCCTTCCTTTCCTCCTTCTCCCTCTGCTGTCTGACACTCCCATCCTAATGAGGGGCTCTGTTAAAACCACCCTGATATTATAGCACTCTTTAGTCCACACAAACATTCACAGGCACATATACCCAAGGTCAATTAAACAGATGACTTTCATGTGAGGGCTTGAATTGCATGGCTA
>VUQS01021165.1:0-10538 GCA_015108495.1 Heterochromis multidens | reverse complement strand
TTTTTTTTATTTTATTTTTTTTTTTTTTTCTTTTTTTTTTTTTTTAATTTTATTTTTTTCTTTTTTTTTTTATTCTTTTTTTTTTTTCTTCTTTTAGATGAAATACGGCCTATGTCCCAGTTAAATGGGCCCCTATTGGCACCGGGGCCCCTTCCCCCACTTCCAACTCCACCTACCCCACCCATGGACTCCCCTGTGCCATCAGTGTGCCCTCTCATTCCAACCCCTACTCCTCCCCTGGTCCCCCCGACTTCCTCCTCCCCAGGATGCGGCAGTGGCAACACCAACTCAGAGCAGACTGGCTCAGGAGCTGTTGGCATTTCAGCTTCAAGCAGCCCGTCTAACCCAGAGACAGAGGAGGACAAGGCCAAAAAGCTGTTGTACTGCTCACTGTGCAAGGTGGCTGTGAATTCCTTGTCACAACTGGAGGCCCACAACAAAGGTGAGTAATCTGTGAGCAATGATATGTTGAAATCATTGAGCTTTCCTTAATTTAGCTGGAAATACAGCCATCTGGAATTAACTGTGGCTCCTTTCTTTGTACTTATACAGCTTGGGTTGGATTCCTCTCTGTTTATACAAGCCACAGTATTTTTGATGGAAACAAAATGTATCACATCCTGCTTGGATTTTTGCCAAGAAAGACACATGCAAACACTTCCAGAGATGTTGTTCTGAATTCCTAAAGAAGAATTCAAAAATGACCAAAAGTATAAAGTCTAAACATTTTATATTTCCTCTTGTTTTGAAATTTTTAGAAAACTCAAAAAAAAAAAAACAGTCAGTTTAAGAGAAGGAATTTATTGAAACCCCAGTCTAAATTTGCTGCTCTGAAGTCACATGGGATATTTTAGGGGGTTTTTTTTCACATAAAAAAATGTTGCATATTGTAATTAAAGATATTGTGCAATTAATTAGATATGTAATAACTCTTGCAGCTATAATTTTGTATATTTTTACAGTGTGTATGAGTATCTTTATTTTAAATTAAGCTCTCCTCCCAAAGCAATTTCTGAGTTCCTGGAATTATCACAGTAACCTTAATACAGATTCAAACATTTTGAAGATGATGATTAATAATACTTTACTGGGTTGTTATAACATCTCACAATTATGAGAACGGAAGGTGTTAGGTGTAAAACAATATAAAAGCAATTTTCTGGAGGCTTTAGATTATATATATATTTACATTGGGCTCCATATACTTTACATATGATCAAACCAGACTGCATTTAGTGTAAGGAGACTGGTGCACCTGAAAATATGCCCCTGGTAAGAGTCTTTGGTTAACTGTAACTCAGTAGAGAGGACTAAAAGAAACACTAATCAGCAGATAAATGATAACTTTGATACTGAAATGTCTGGTCACTTTAACTGAAAGTTGCTCTCTTGTTTTCAAGAGCTGTCTGTGTCTCACCTGTGTGGGTCCACTCTTTAATACTGCAAACCCACCTATGGCCAAGCCTACTTTCTTATTTCACATTAGGCATAATTAGCAAAAATATACCTTCCCCGCTGAAAGATTCGATTTGTCTTGCCATTTGTGGCAGAGAGCATGACAAATGTTCCCTGGAGCCTTCCAAATGAAAAAAAAATTGCAGAGGAGGATGTTTAAGGTGTTAAAACCACAGCGTGAACGGGAAAATAAAAGGAAATATTGGCTATTGTGTGGGTGAACTCACCACAATTTGGGTTTAAATATTCTGTCAGACGGCTTTCACACAGAACAACACTTTTTCATGGTTACATATACTGCTGCATGCTTTAATCCTTTCTGCCCTGCAGACTTAGATAGCTCCTTGATGTCTCACAGGACAGTATGTATCTGCTGGGCTTCCTTTCTGTCTTTTGGGAGTTTGAAGTATATGCACATCCACATACATGAAGTACACATAAACTTCACCACAAACAGAGACATTACAGATAATAAAAGACTGACTCTCACATCAGTGTGACTACATCCTCCCTACTTTGAGTAATCTTAGCCTGAGCCAGCTCAGTCAGACATGAAAGCAGCTCATAAATACTGCACTTATAATTTTGCCATAGCATTCATTGATATGGATAGATTACCCTTTCTAGGTGTTCAGAAATCATGTTTTTTTCACCTTCTGATTAGTGACTTATCATTCTTACAACTACACATCAGTATTTTTGTGTTGTATCTGTCTACAAGAAAACGTTTCCAAGTTTGGTATGTTTATAGTATAAAAAAGATCATACACTGTTCAAACATGATCCTGGGTTACAGCCTGCTGGCAGCCAGTGGGCTCCAAAGTTCAACCCCTGAATGAATAAAAGTTAAAATAGCTAAAACTCCACGAGGAAAACCATCTGGAAACAATCAACTTCACTCATTCTAAAAATCAAAACTGTGCGTATTAGCAGGGTTCAAAAATGGAAGCATATGTCATGCAGACACCCAGACATGAACAGTGTGCGTGGCACACAATGAACCGCCCAAGACCAAAAAAACAAGAATAAAGATTTGTAAGTCATGTTATTTCAGCATTTATGCAACAGTTTAATTTCAGTACAACTGCGTGTTTTTGTGTTTTAAATGTTGTCTCCTTTTGTTTGGTTTACACCTCAAGTCAACTTTGCAAAGACAAAAAAAATCCACTGGGCCATCCATTGTCAGACCAAAATAGAACAAAAGTGAAAACAGGCACCCAAGAGCACATTTTTGGCCACAAGCAAACCTTTCTCCCCACTGAAGCCCACAGCCGCCATGCTCCCCACATCCACCACACCCTGATGATTTCTCCAACGTCTGTAACCTTAACACTGTTCAAAGGGATTTTAGGGAGTGATTCAAATTAGTATTTCAAAGTCAGAGCCAAAGACAGTGGAATGCTATTCTTTTAGTGTAGAGCAGCACTGCAGTAAAGTGGAGTGGGAGGTTTCATCCAAGTGCAAATTTTGTGATTATTTAATGAGAGACTATTTTAGCACACTGTTAATAAAATGCAGTATGCAAGAACATATTTCTTCATGCTGTCCTTTTTGCAGCTATAGTTGCATAGTTAAGGACTTATCCAAATAAAGAAAATATTGAAAATATAGAACTTGATTTTTTATATTCTTATTATATTATATATTACATACTTTTATATATTTTTTAGATTCACGACTGGATAAATAACATAATGCCAGATGGAGTCTGTTGATCAGACACCTAACAGGGCTGATTTCACATGTTAATGTGTTTTTATGTCAAACAGCTTCATTTCCGAGAAACCGCTCTAGGAATTTCATCAATATATGTCTAGTGCTACAATCTGTGATGTAACCTGCCGTGTTTGTTTAATCAGCAGTATTAATGTTTGGAATAATAGTGACCTATTCAAACAGTAAAAAGCATGGTGCCATACTTTTACAGCATAGCAAATGCCTGATTGAAGATCCATATAAAGACCAGACCAAGCCTGCATCTCATAATAATATGCACCTAAATTTCCAAACACTGACATTTATAGTCAATATTTTTTAATGTGACAATAAAGGCTCAGTGATTCACATTTTCATTGATAATGTCAGATGTGGATTATGGATAATGGATATAATATAGTACAGCACACACTATTTGGCCTTATCCTACCCACTCCAGTGAGTCAAACATCATCAATCACTTATATTATTAAGATTAGAAAGGCTTTGAGTTGATCTTCCAGATCACTAACTGCACAACTGTGTCACTGCTGCCCTCTTGTGGTGAAAGCTTTGCTATACAACTTCATGCAGAATTCATTCTTTATGTTGTTCTGTGCTCTGTGGTTGATCAAGCCAGTGATTCGTAATTTTTTTTTTTGCCATGCTGTGACATTTTTCACTGTCATTGTTTTCCCGCAGTAATTTTAGCTACAGAGAAATGCTGTCCAATCTCATTTGACTTCAGACAGGTGGAAACAGTATGACTCATATGTTACAAATAGTGTTTCACTGGCACCATATTATTTCATTTTTTTATATTAGCTTTTAAATGTGTAGATTCATCTTGGTTGATGGCATTGCTGAACTGTGTTTTTACTTCTCTCTCTCTCTCTCTCTCTCTCTGCAGGTACTAAACACAAAACTATCCTGGAGGCACGGAGTGGGCTGGGTCCTATAAAGGCATATCCTCGCCTGGGCCCCAAGCCCAGTGGAGAGCAGGGAGGGGGGCCAGTGGACCCCAACACTCAGGAACGAACCTTCCACTGTGAGATCTGCAATGTGCGGGTCAACTCTGAACTGCAACTAAAACAGGTAAGATAGCGGTGTATGCATTTCTATACCGAAAAAAAGTCTAAAAATTAGACTGGCATTTAGATTTGATTATTATTTTTGTTAAAGCACAAGATCAATTCAGTGGTCAAGATTCAAAATTTTAAATTATCTTGTGTTATTAACATATATTCAATCCAAACAATTCTGCAATTTTACATAGCTCTAATTTTTCTCCATGCAATTATGTTTTATGCAGTTAGTGTTTATGGTCTAACATAATATGAAAAGTAATTTGAGTTGCTATGATCTGTATTTTTAGCACATATCAAGTCGAAGGCACCGGGACGGCATGGCGGGCAAGCCTAACCCCCTCCTCAGCCGACACAAGAAGCACAGGGGAGCTGATCTGACGGTAACATTTTACCACTGATGTTTTGCTCCTATGACAAACCACACCTGAACTCCAGAGATCAGATAGACACTCATACTTGAGAACATTAAGGTTGTGAGGCTTTGGAGTTGTTAACGCATGTTGGTTTGATCCCCACAAAAGCCTATCAGGTGTATTGTTTTTGACTGAGTCATCAACTTCATCCTCTTAGCTCAACCTAACTGAAACTTCTGAATTATGACAGATCAAAGGAGTATGAAGCAGATGGTCTATAACTGTTTCACTTGCATGTGTTGACCTTCTGGAACTAATCATTTTAACCCTCTCTCTCTTGTCTTGTACTGCTTTTGATTCTCTTTTTAGTCTTCTTTGACCTTCTCCAAGGATCTCACCAAAGCTTTGGGTGCCGGGTTGTTGCCTAACCCCTTGGCAGTTGCAGCAGCAATGGCCGCTGCAGCGTCCTCAAACCCACTGGCTCTCCGCGCGGCTGCTCCCGCGCATCATCCACCTCATCACATCTTGCAAGGCCCACCTCTCAGCCACGCAATCCTGAGACCTGCCCCGGGGCCCATCCGCACCACCCACGGGCCAATCCTCTTCTCTCCTTACTGACACATCACCCTCTGACTTCAGCCAGTCAGGAACATCCACTCCAAAAGCACACTGTGAAGCTACAAACATGATCAACAAACAGCAATTGATAAGGGGTGGGGGGTGGGGGGTGGGGGTCTGATAATTTAAATATCTGACTGAGAGAATAGCAAGGGAAGAGTGGAAAGGAGTACAAG
The DNA here is from genome assembly GCA_015108495.1 of Heterochromis multidens. Classification (NCBI taxonomy): domain Eukaryota; kingdom Metazoa; phylum Chordata; class Actinopteri; order Cichliformes; family Cichlidae; genus Heterochromis; species Heterochromis multidens. The sequence goes on along the minus strand of VUQS01021165.1, from coordinate 5,153 downwards.
CATATGTCTCTATTTCTCCCTTTACCTGAAACTCTCCATTCACTCTCCCTCCATTTCAAAAGACTTTTGAGTGATCTGCAGATGGAATTATCACAGGCGGGATAGTCATTATGCATCAAATTCCCTTGTACATTTCTCACCTACCCTGGTCCCTCCCTTGCACTGTGGCCCTCTTGTGGCCACCTCAATAGCTACAGAAGAAACACATGCAGACCTTTCTAGAAACATTCAACCACATGTAGTGTTACATAATTATTCTGGGACAGGTTGTTTTTTACCTGTCATCATGGCTCAATGTGTTCTTCTCATCCTATGCACCTCAAAAACCAAGACAATAATGTTATGTCAGTAGGGTAGCTGCTTCCATCAGTCTTTGCTGTGTGCACCCTATGTAGCTGTGCAGGCCTCAGCAGCACTGTACATGTCCTGCTCTGTGCCAGAGGTCAGCAGCTCTTCAATTTGTGACATTAGGTCTCTGCTAGATACAACATGACTTTGGCTGACAGGCAGGTGGTAGCCGCATCTGAACATGTCCGATGGTTGGGGGGATGAGTAGAGCAGAAAAGTGACTGTGGGGGATTGTTCTCTGCTGTCATTTCCTGAGAGGGTGAGGTGAGAGGAAGGCTGGCACGGGTCACTGGATGAATTCACCACAGGCAGCTTGCAGACATACACAGGCCTGGACAAATATGTGTTTTAAAATAGATTGTACCAACAAAAATTGCTACAGGGCACATCTGCCAACCTCCATAACAGTCAGAGAATGGGCTCACCAAAGGGGAGAGGAGATGGAAGAAGCATCAGAAATCACACATTAATACATACTGTACTGCTAGGTTTAAACAGTTGATCACCATCGTTAGCTTTGATTGCATTTTATGGAAAGAGTTCTGTGCTTTTACAAACAGTAGTCTGAAATGCAGTACTTCAGAGAGAGAGAGCATAGGTGTTATTTGGCAAGACTTCAGTTTGGATTATCTAAAAGCTTATCATCATCCTCACATATTCCTGGTCTTCATTCGCAGGCTCACTGTGTAGGTGGGCAAGTATGACTTGCATATGACCCTTTGTCCTAATGTTTCTGCATGCCACCTCACAACAGGATGCTACACGGACAGTGTTCTGCATCACTGGGTTGACCTCTCCTGTTTCTGCCCTATCCTTCTCCTCACCTCCCTATTATCCAAAGGTTCATATGAGTCTATTGTGGGAGGCACATCAACACTGGCAACCATGATGCTGAAAGGCAACAAATTAAATAGAGGAAGTTGAAAGCCAAATACATTCTTTAAGAAATGATCTTGAGCTGGAGTGACAACCAAGCCAGAAGCCTAGAGAAGGCGCCCGGAGCGGGAGCCGAGACGTCCAGCCCAAGGCATCTACTGATACTTCCTGTCTTACAACTGAAAGCCATGAAACACACCATGATTTGTTTTCTTTTACAAAGACTGGTGAGCACTTTGTTTTTCTTGTTTGGTTTGGACTGTTGGTTTACATTTATATCACACATTAAAAAAGAGCAAAATAGAAAACATGATAAAAAAAAATATTTTTGTAGGTAGAAAATGTTATTAACTTCATCAAGGGAAACAAAGAAAAGGGTGGACTTATCAGAGAGTGGATTATATAAGTGACTCAGACAGAATGATGATAAACAGGCAGATCAACTGACTCAGTGGGGAGCCACAAACGCTAGCTAAGCAGCAGCAGCAGCAGCAGACCTATCTTGCCTGACAGCTTGAAACTAACACCCTTTTCTGAACGAGATGTACACTGTGCCCTTTCATTGAGAAGCAATGAGCTCTAATGTCTTACGTTTGTCTGAATATTGCAATGCAATGAGCAATTTTTATCAGAGTGACTTGTTATCATTGTGACATGTTGTGACATATTGTTTGGAGTCATGTGTAAAGTGGGAGCACGCCAGCTGACTGACTTTTCTGTTCTTCCATGAGAAGTACAACTTCTTGAGGGGATTGAGTTGGGGACAGAGAGACAGAGGTGTAGCTAGACATAGGGACTGACCCTTCATATTAAAGGGCCTTTTTACTATGGTAATCTCTGCTTGGGGAACAGGGTACAACACCAGGTATCAAGGGATTAAAGCTAGATCTGTTCAACCGGTTTTTGTTTATTTGGACTTAACAAATTACATTATGTTTTTTGTTTTTTTTTTCTGTGTGTGAGAAATGAGTCTAAGTGAAAATCTGGAGGAACATTATCAATGCCATTACTTAAAAAGAGAAGCTGGCTCGGTGTTGGCTTCCACCATTGTGCTCTTTTTGTTGCTGAACGTAATCTTCAAGTTCATTTTGTGAGTGAAATACTATTCCAAGATCCTTGCTTTTCTTCCTGTTGGTGTGTGTACTATAAGTATTCTAGTGTGTGTTGGGACCTGCTCTCTCCCCACTCTTCACCAATCAGAGACAGAGGCAGCCTGGATCTATAAAGTGGCCTAACACAACAATGGGAACAAAAACCTGCATGTGTTTGGTATGGCAAGATTCATCAGTCATTCTGGATTCAAGTCACAGAGCTGACCAATAACCGAGCCTTATCAAAGTAATGCAAAGGTGTTCCTGGTAGGTCAGTCAAGTAGCACCACACATTCATATTGTCCTTGATATGTTCATAAAGTGGTAAATACCAGAGAGTCATTTTCATCATTCACATGTGGGAAATAAATGGTATTCCTATTTTCTGGGCAGGTATTTCATGTTAGCTGTGTTTAGGCTACTAGCCTTAGCCTTATTCTGCCCTCAGTCTTTCTCAGAGCAGAGAGAAAGAGATGGACAGGCTATGGTGTAATTTTGTCTTGCCAATAAATTTATTTTTGAATTTCATTATTAGAGGGACAAAGAGTTTGTATGGCGAACTGTAGCAATACCTGACTCATTCTGGCTACTCTTGTTTATTGCAATAAGAAAATTAAACAATAAATGTGTATGTGAGTAAAAACATTATAAATGTAATTTAAATGAAAAAGAAACTTTATGGTAAATACTACTGGTATCAAGAGAAACCATGGTGGAAAAAAGTAAATGTCAATAAATCATTAAATGATACTGTCTGTAGCGTTTTTATGAATCAAACAATGTGGTGCCTTCTAACTCATAAAAATACTAAACATATCCATCCATCCATCCATCCATCCATCCATCCATCTTCCCACTTATCCAACTAGAGGACCCCAACTGACATTGGGCAGGTGGCAGGGTACAGACCGACAGGTGTCCAGTCTATCATAGGGCTAGAATTAAAATCAGTGAAACACTCTAAATCAGGGCTACCAGTTATATATTATAAAATTTTAAATGATATACTATGCCTCTCAACACCACTCAGGAGTTCTATCGGGTCTACTATCCATTACACTCACCAGCCACTTTATTAGGTGCATCTGTTCAACTGCTTGTTAACACAAATCTCTAATCAGCCAATCACATAGCAGCAATTCAATGCATTTAGGCATGCAGACATGGTCAAGACAACCTGCTCAAAGTTCAAACCGAGCGTCAGATTGGGGAAGAAAAGTGATTTAAGTGACTCTGAACATAGCACGGTTGTTGGTGCCAACTGGGCTGGTCTGAGTATTTCAGAAACTGCTGATCTACTGGGAATTTTACACGCAGCCATCTCTAGGGTTTACAGAGAATGGTCCAAAAAAGAGAAAATATCCAGTGAGTGGCAGTTCTCTGGATGAAAATATCTTGTTGATGTCAGAGGTCAGAATTGCTTGATTACTTCTGGTTGATAGGAAAGCAACAGTAACTCAAACAACCAAAGTACGCAGAAGAGCACTGAAGGCAGCAGAAGGGCTACAGCAGCAGAAGACTATACCAGGTACTACTTCAGCTAAGAACAGGAAAACTGAGGCTACAATTTGTATGCACTCACCTAAATTGGACAACAGAAGATTGGAAAAATATTGCATGGTGATGAGTCTAGATTTCTGCTGCAACATTCAGATGGTAGGGTCAGAATTTTACAACAACAATCATGAAAGCATGGATCCATCAGCAGATTTTTTTTTTTCTTGGCATATTTTAGTACCAATTGAGCATCATTTAAATGCTACAACCCACCTGAGTATTGTTGCTGACCGTATTCATCTCTTTATGATCACAGCGTGCCCATCTTTTGATGACTGTTTCCAGCAGGATAACACATCGTGTCACAAAACTCAAATAATCTCAAACTAGTTTCTTGAACAGGACAGTGAGTTCACTGTACTCAAATGGCTTCCACAGTCACCTTTGGGATGTGGTGGAATGGGAGAGTCACATCATGGATGTGCAGCTAACAGATCTGCAGCAACTGTGTGATGCTATCATGTCAATACGGACCAAATTCTCTGAGGAATTTTTCCAGCACCTTGTTGAATCTATGCCACGAAGAATCTTAAGGCAAAAGGGAGATCAAGCCAATATGAGCAAGGCGTACCTAATCAAGTATCCAGTGAGTGTATCTGTATTTCATTATGTGCTAAGATGACATAATCACTGCAATCTAGTTTCTGTGCTTTTCAACCAACAGCCTTGTTCATATTTGATCAAAAGATATTAAATGGCTTGTAAAATTTAGCTTGATGTCTCCCTTAAATTTTCCTTGACGCAGTCATTCTCATGCCTTTGGGTTCGGACCTCCAAGACATAGAAAATAAATCTGAACAGTCACAAGATCACAGAGTGAACAGTAAAGACAAAACATGGTCCTGCTACCCAAATTCTTTTTCTCTTTCGTTTCTCTATAGTCTGTTCGGAAACTCGATTATTATGAAACTGTTAAGACAAAGCTCATGTCCCATGGATAGGTTGAACCTGTGAGAAAGGGTTGCAATCATGAAGTGACTTATTTTAAAGAGGTCAATAGTAAAAATGGCTGCAAATCACTGCCTGAATGTATAATTTAGGTAGACAAATACAGCAGACATGACAAACATAACCCAATACTTACACCACAGTGGTCACTTTATTAGGTACACTTGGAGGTTGTAGTGGGGTTTTTTCACAATTTTGTCCCACCTGTTTGCATTTCCTCCTCCGTGAATCGCTACCTTATCGTGGTGGAGGGGTTTGTGCGTCCCAGGGATCCCAGGGGCTATGTTGTCGGGGGGCTTTTGCCACCTGGTAGGGTCTCCCATGGCAAATTGG
>VUQS01021164.1:44952-55540 GCA_015108495.1 Heterochromis multidens | reverse complement strand
TTCTGGAGTGACCATCTCAGTCTTCTGACCTCAATATCATTGAGCCACTTTGGGGAGATCTCAAACATGCAGTTCATGCAAGACAGCCCAAGAATTTAGAGGAACTGGAGGCATTTTGCCAAGAAGAATGGGCAGCTTTACCATCTGAGAAAATAAAGTGCCTCATCCACAACTACCACAAAAGACTTCAAGCTGTCATTGATGTTAAAGGAGGAAATACACAGTATTAAGAACTAGGGTATGTAAACTTTTGATCAGGGTCATTTGGATAGTTTCTGTTGTCATTATGATTTAAAAAGGACAAACACAATTGTTTGATAATAAATGGCTTCACCAAACCACTAACCATGAGTGAAAGGAAAGTTTGACCAACCCCATGTCACCAAGGGCTTGCAACTCTGAATATTTTCATAGTGTGGAGATAAAGTTACTGCACCAAATAAATAAATAAAATTTTAAAAATCAGCTGATTCTGAGGGGACAATTGGCAACTTTTTTTTTTTTAGATTTGGTTGATTTCATGTGGAATGACCCATTTTATAAAGATACCTGAGCAAATCTCCTCTCTTAAGCAGATGCATTTTAGGATTTTAGACATCCTCTAAGAAACTGCCCTTAAATAAATGTAAGGGTCACAGAAAGGAGAGCGGAGGAAAGAGGACACAGGGAGAAAGAAAGCCATCTTTAAAGGAGCAGTCTGTGGTGTTTGAGTCGATTCACAGCCGGACAAAAAGAAAGATGCAAAAAGACGAGAGCCTCATCCATTGCTGTGGATGCTTGGACTGAAAGAAGTCTTGATATGTCATCATTTAACAAGAAGGTTATTTTAATGTGCTCGTTATCGACATTACACTGAACAGCATGAACAACTGTCCACTACAGAAACTTTCAGTCACATTTATTTACTTATTAATTAGAAAAGGTGCCTGAACAGTGTACCAGATTGTTCACCATTGTAACCATTTCTAATGGATTCAGTAAATAAGAACAACTCTGTTCTTATTCCAAGAACAGAGTTGTTTCATAATTGTTTGTGTCATAATGGTCAAAGTCATTTTTTCTCTCTTTCTACTGAGACTCTTTGGATCAGACTGCTGAACGAATGTGTCTTCAAACCTGGAGACATCTTCTGCACTGTCTGTCTCCAAGCTGATTATTCTGAGGCTACAGGTGTTCAGATCAATGCCCAAGGCCTTCACATCCCTCTTGCAGATGTCTTTGTACTGTGGGACGTTTTCCACGTGCCAACTCCCCATAGAGGAGATCCTCAGGAAGTGGCACTACATGTCCAGCACACGCGTCTGTTTCAGCAGGGTCTACATGCTAAGGATTCCCACTATCTCCGGGACGGTGTTGTTTAGCACTTTGTCCTTCCACGTAAGGTTCAGTATGCATCAGAGGCAGTGAATGTATAAAGTGTTAAGCACGCAGCATCCAGGTCTCACTGCTATGCAGGAAGGTACTCACTATGTGAGCTCTGTGGACTTGGTCCACTGGCTGTTGGTCCATCTCTCTGATGCAATTATTGAGCTCCGTGTCAAGAGAGAGAATCTGAGATAGTTGATCTGAGGTACACAAAGTCATGAATGACGTCTCTCTGGAGATCTGCAGACAAACACTTAACAAGAAGACAGTGAAACACAGCAGGACAAATGCATTAAGACAAAGACAAAGAGACGGAGAAAACTGAGAAACACATCAAACAACAGGGAATCAAAATATTACTAAAATATTATTTAAGCAAAAACCTGGGACCATGACAACCCTAGAACCAGATTATTTATTAGAAACACCAACTGGATATAACGGGTAGTTTGGGAAAATATATAAAATGCTGCCCTCATTTAAAAAAATTATTCAATAATCCTGTCAATAAATTGAATTATAAAATGTAGAATTCCCACACCTCTACAGGGGACCAGGCTGATCTGATACATACACACACACATGGAAATAAACCAGAGCCTGGTCTGTCAGCAGGGTTTGAGTGATGCCACAGGTTTCAGCAGGTGCTGCAGACTTTTATCTCTCTGTGTAAATAAGATAAACTGACCTCAGAGCAGCTACATGAAGTGATGGATGACAGATTTCCTGCTACACCTGCCTTTAACACACCTGTGTGTGTCAGTGATCAATATGGAGGACAGGTATCTTTATTTATACTGTTTTTTTTTAAATAAATGTTCAGCACTCACTGTAAAGCCTTCATTTAAGAAGCAAAAATTTCTGTTTGTTAGTTTTCTTTATAATCTTCTCACTCCTCTGTAATATGAATCCATCATGTTTTCATGAATTAAATTAATGTATGGTTGTGTGGCAGACTCAATTAAACCCAGTTTAATGTAAACTTTTTCACCTGCTGCTGTGAAGGAGAGCGACTCAACAATAAATGATCCTTTTTCTGTTATTCAGAGACTGTGTGAGAATATTGGACAGTTTAAAGTGCATGCTGGGAATTTTGGAAACCAGCCACAGACTCTTAACTGTCCTGCTGCAGATCACTGTCCTACAGTGACTCTATTCTTCTTCTCTCCTCTAAAAGGGAGCAGCTACGCAGTGGCCTGGAGGTCAGGGTGACGGGGAGGAGGGAAGAATACAAACAGTGTTTTGGAGAGGATGAAAAAGAGGAGGTTGCCTGTGGACATCAAACTCATCAAACAGAAAAAAAAAATCTGTCTCCTGCCTCTCTTCAGGGAGCTGGCGGTCATGTCCATTTGAACCCACACAGTCACTTCCTGCTGAGTGTGACCTCCTGCAGGTCAGAGGTCAGAGTTTCAGGTACCTGAAGGCAGCACAGACAGCCAACACACTGATAAACCTGATTCAGGTGTAACAGGATTAACCATCAGTCCGAGGCCGCAGGGACGCCAGATTATTAAATCTGGACTTGTCTCCAGACATGAAGCAGGAGTGGAAACAGTTTATTTTCAGTTTATTTATGTTTATTTTTATTATCCATCCATCCACCCATCCATCCACCCATCCATCCATCCATCCATCCATCCTCTTCCACTTAACCAATTCAGGTTATATTTATTTTATTTCTTTATTGTTACTCCACTCTATTTATTTTATTATTATTTATTGTATTTATTACTTTAGTATTTTATATTATTTATTTTTTTGTTTTTTATAATTTGTTTATTGTTTTATTATTTTGTCTTTATTATTGCTTTAATTAATTAATTTTAATATTGTTTATTTGTTTTTATTTTTCACTTAAGCTCCTTTAATTTCATATATTTTTTCTGTTATTAATCTGTATTCTTCCATTTTACTTTTTTTTGGCATTTTTTATTATTTCATTTATTATTCTTGTGATATTTATTATTTTATATCTTTATTTATTTTATTTATTTTAACTTTTATTTTTTTCACTTATTTAATTTTTTTTCACTTTTTCTATTTTACTGAGGTTCCTTATAGCAATTTGACTTTCCATTATTGAGCTATTTGTTTTTTTAATGCTGTTTTCTTGTTTCATGTTTTGTTGTTTGTGTTTAAAGTCTTGGCACAGGAGGTTCCCAAAGTTTATGATGAATAAAATATATATTTTATTTTCTAATCAATCAGGTGATCAGTTGTTTCAAACAAACTGAGATGAACTTTGAGTTTTTTACATTTATTAATGATTAATGATTAAATGATTTTGTATAAAGTAATTTCCTCTTGGGCTGCTGCTGAAGTGCTTCTGAGCACTTTAAAAGCTCATCCAGACAGTAAAAACTGTATGTGGTTATACAACAAAAGACTCTCCTCCTCCTCGCCCCTCCTCCCCCTCCCATCCCTTCCCCGGAGAGGTCAGAGGTCAACTCAACAACTGGCAGTGGTCACGCTTCTCTGACCTGCAGCTACTGCTGTGAGTATCGCCTTTCGCTGAGAGTTTAACTGCAGCTGGGACAACTCTCAGTCTCTGACAGTGCTGCAGGAAGTACTCCCATCCTGTACTCATGTAAAAGTACCACAGTACCACAGGGAGAGAACACTACAAGTAGAAGAATAAGCAGGATAATGTGCTTAGAATATGAATAGTAAAGGTGTCTTTCTTGCAGATTGTAATTCATCAAATTTAAATAAACTTCCTATCTGACCATCTCAGATTTGCCTGAAAAACTTTAAGGGGAAAGATGCACTTCTTAACAGGAATTATATAAAACATCAGGTCCTTACTGTCATTGGTGTTATCAAAAAAAAAAAAAGGAAAAAAAGACTTGTAAGGGGACAGCTTGAGCTCAATCCTTCAAATGTTTCAGCGTAAATATCCTGTACAACGGCTCCATGAATGTCAGCAGATTTGCAGGCCTGTAGAAACCACAGGTTTGCAGGTCAGGGACTGAGATTTGATTTACAGATTCTCATACACTGCCACATAATATGATTATGAGGGAGGCTTTTGATAAACTGACCTTCATTGGATTTAAGGTACTGAAAAATGGGACTTTGATGCTTCTTATTTTGTCTAACCTAAAGGAAAAATCTAATAAACAAACAGTCTTTGGCTCAAATTTAATAAATAAATTTGTTAACAATTCTTGTAAAGTTAGCGTTGCGATCCACACAACCTTCTTCAGACATGTGTCCAACACTGTTTCAAGAATTAAATTTGAACCAAAAGGTGTGCAACACACCTGAGTTTTCCTCTGGTGAATTTATGGTTTTAATCTCAGAATTTTCTTAAAGTTCAGTTTTACCACAGAAATTCAGGGTGTTTTAGTAAATATTAGCCCCTCCCTAAAAACTAGTAAGCTGCTAATAATTTGAATATGTAAAATTAGATTCAAAAGAAGGGAGTGATGCAGAGAGAACTGTCAAAAGTGGTGCACTAAAAAAGGAAAGGACAACAATCCAGTAAAAGCACCTCATAATTGTACTGCTGGAAAGGTTTCCATGTTGGAATGCTCCAGTTCCAACATAGAGTCCAACTCTGCTCATTATCATAAGGCACTTTCTTCCTTCCTTGGCTCCTCGTTGTTGCTCCTGATTACAAACGTATTTTTCCTGCAGAGCTGTGTGATTGTAACAGAAGAGAAACAACCAAACAGCAGCAGTCTAAAGCGTCAGTCAGACCCTTGAAACACGAGCTCAAATCACTACATTGATTCAGACACCTGACACCTGCTGCTGCTGGTAAACTGAGGCTATAATTGATCCTCAGCGGGAAACTGTTCAGCTCCAGATCAACAAATAAAACCAGAAAAGGCTGCAATCTCCAGAGAACATTTTACACGTGCTTCAAATGACTGAGAAACTCAGCTCTGCAGCTGCCCCCAAACACTTTCTGTGAAAAGTCAGCATTTACAGTGACAAAAAGGGTTCTCGCTTTATTTGTGAATAATCTTACATCTTCACAGTCAAAGTGTTTGTGGTGAACAGGTCAAAATTAACCTCATGTTGTCTCTGGTTAAAATGTTTAAAAGTAAGACCCAAAACACCTCCCAGTTTAATTTGAGTAGTAGATTTGATTTCTTTATGGACAGGCTGTGATCAGATGATTCGAGCAGAGTTTCTTGCTCTTTGTGGATTTAACCAAAAACATTCAGCAGTACATAAACAGATCTTCCATGAGCTGTCATGCTGATTTCCAACCCAAAGTCAATATAAATGTAAAAATTGGGCAGGTGGTACTATATATCAGCCTAAATATTAAGTGATGACTGTGACCTTGGAGCTAAACTAACAATGATTATTGACTCATTGGATTTATATATATCAGTGACATGTGGTGACTTTTACAGAAAGATAAGCAGAGACAACCCCCTTCCAAAAAAAAAAAAGAAAAACAAATCTTCATCCACTGTTTAACAAAACAATGTGGACCGAATAAAACAGAATAAATGATTTCATGATTTTGTGCTGCCTGTCGTTTATTCTTTGACATATGCTGACAACCTCCTGCATCCTGTTGCACTCTGCATTGATGCCTTCACCTTTCTGCACTCCTTCCTGGCTTAAGAATTCTGAAATTAGCACTTCTGTAGTTGTCATCAAAATATTTACCATTAGGTGACAATAATGAGTTCTGGAGGAGTGTTTCAGAATCATTCTTTGAGTAAAAGTAGCAATAAAATACTATGAAAACATCTCTCCACAAATAGACTGTGTATTATCAGCACATCAGTGTTTTATGGATCAATGTTACTGGTGCAGATGTTTAGGCTGAGCTCATTTTAAACACTTTCTGTTCTGTTTAATCTCCAGTAATGCATTATAGTCTATAAAATCATAAAATAGAATGTGATGTATTACATATAAGGACCACGTTTCTCTAGAAAAATACACTTTTTTAAAATCAAGGCATAGGCCTGTTTTTCTGAGCTCATTAAAAGCTGTTAAAATAAGGCTTGAATACTGTGTGATATGTCTTGATGCATGCTCAATAATCCAGGTAAAAGAATCCTAAAAAGTTGAATCTGTTCATCTGGACGTAGCGATTTTTTAGTGGGAGAAACGTTTCGTCACCTTCTGGTAACTTCTTCAGTCTGAAGAAGTTACCAGAAGGTGACGAAGAAGTCTGAAGAAGTTACCAGAAGGTGACGAAGAAGTCTGAAGAAGTTACCAGAAGGTGACGAAACGTTTCTCCCACTAAAAAATCACTACGTCCAGATGAACAGATTCAACATTTTAGGACTGTGTGATATGGTTAACTGTCAATATCCACGGGGGGTTCAAAATATTAATGAAAAATTAAGGTGGTGTCTTAGCAAAAACAGCTTGTTAAGCTTAATACAGTCATTCAACCAACTGATTTCTCAGAGATGTTAATCTGAAAGTGTTGAAAATGCAGCCTGCACCTGTTCAACCTGCCTGTTTTATTAACCAGACATGGAAGAAGTTGGCATCCCCTCTCCATCATCCAGGCTTTCCATGGCAGGTGTTATTAAGTTATTCTGTTTCTATTTTTAGTACACTTAATATTTTAACTGGTTTTATTGTAAACAAATTATTTTTAAATTGCTAATTTGGTGTCTGTGAGACCACCTTGGCTTGCCACCCCTCTTTCTTGCTGGTTTCCACCTGATCTAAAGGTTCCCTTTACACAGTTGTATTGGATTATCCAAATATGTAAAGGGACATTGTGTCCTGGGAATTCTCAGTGATGGAACTAAAATATTTAAGACCTGACCAAGTGAATTTAAATGAATGAATTTTGAATAATTTTAAAGGCCTTTTATTAGTACATGGTTAGTAAACTGAAGACATTTTTATACTTTCAAAGGACCCACAATCACCTTTAACGTCTCACCATATCAGAGGTTTATCTTCCCCAAACTGTAAAAGAAGCAACTTTTAAATTCTCATTGTTTCAACCTGAAGCTTTGGACCACAGCAGTCAGAATTAAAGCTGACAATGAATTAAGAGGTTTATCTTTGAACTAGCACAGACTGATTTGCTCCTGCTTGCTTGTTAAAAGAAACTCCACAGTAACCTGTACCTCAGGTACAACATTTCTCTGTGAAATGAAGGAAAAGTGAAGGATTAAGAAGCTAAACAGATCCCAGATCACCTCAGGATCTCACCTCTGACACCTGGCTCATCTGCAGCCTACAGTCCATAACACAGAGGGGATCTGAGTGATTTGGGTTGGGGGGGTCATACAGCTAAGTGATGGGTGGGTCTGGAGGGGGTGACGTGAGGCCATCAGGGGGCCGAAGTGTGCCGCCTGGCAGCCAAAAGGCTGATCCTGAATGGGCAGGCAGGAGATCTGGCAAAGCTCCTTGGAAAATCCCATTAGGTCCCCCCAAACCCAAAAAAGGCACTTGTTGCCTCAGCTGAGCCCCCACCCCACACCCCCCAGCAAAAAATCCCTTCTGCCCCCGGCTACATCTCTGTCTCTTTGTCCAGTGTGTCTTTTTCTGAGATTTTATCACATTAGTTCCACTGGGAGCTGGAAATCGCCTGTAATTGCGAGTTCTGTGATGCCGGCGGGGCAAAAGGAGGGAAGGGGGACGAGGAAGGGTGGGGGCAAAAAGCCAAACGAGGAGAAAAGTGAGGACAGAAGAGGGGAGACAGAGGGGAGACAGAGGGGAGAGAGAAGAGGCCAGTCTTTGGTGACGGACAAAATGGGATCAGCGATTTTAGACCACTCATCCTCATCTGCCTCTGAATGAAACTCCACAGTTTGCGTCTGTATTCAGATTATTAATAAAGTTTATTTGTAAAAGGAACAAGATTTTAAACATTAACATTTGGACTGAACAGACCTGATTGAGATGAGGTGATCTACTAGCCAACGAATGATTTGAACAAGCCTCTCCACCTTCACTAGATCATTCAGTTAAGTGATAACATCAGACTTACGGCAACTCTCATGTCTCACTTTGATTTGATCCGTTGACCTTCTACTTTCACCTCAGGAAACTCCTGGTGTCTTATTCTTCTGCTTGTCCTGTTTGGATCTCAGTGGATTTGTGTTTTTAGCTTTCAAATTACTCACCTGCTTGCACACTGATCCACTGTATCCACTTCAATCTCCTCTTAATAAACCTTCTGAACTGTCTCCAAAGTCTCCGTTTGGGTCATTCTGTCTTGTTAAAATCATGACAAATCGTGGCAACAAGGAGACCTGTCATATCCCACATGGTGATATGAGCCTTGAAATTTTACCTTGGATGCACTTTTTGAAGTTTTCTCCAGTGAATGATCAGAAAACAGATCAAACATCCAGGGTACCAATGCTTCTTTCTGTTCCTCTGCTGCAGTTAATTGAAACTATAAAATATTACATCACAGAGATGCTCAGAGTTGGTTAGAGAAAAAAAAAGTCATGCCAAACATTTTGCCTTTAGATTGTGATGCCTGGAGTGGAAGTAAAACTGATTTGATTGCAGTTTTTAACAGACCTTAAATGTGTTTTTCTGACCTGAAAATTGATCTCCTGTATTTATGAAGTTATGATGGCTCAAAAATACTGGAAAATACTGGGATTTCAGAAATGCAAAATTGTGATCCACCCCTGTGTGCTTTGAGAGTCTCTAACTTAGAAGGTATTCATAGTAAGAAGGTAAAACTTTGTATGCCCTCATCAGATGCTGTATACCAAAAAAACCCAAAAAACAGATAATGAGGAAGAGTGTCACTCGTTGCTCTGCAGAACTGCTGAACTGCTTTGCTGAAGAAGCTCTGAGATGCAGATACAGCAGCAGCAGCAGGGATAACATGAATGTGAAAGAGACGGCTGGAGATGATCGACGAGGCATCACTGTGCACCTTTAAATGCTCTTCTTTTCCTTCTCCTTCATCACTAACAGAATTATTTGAAGTTAGTTGTTTTAAGGGCAGCATGGTGCTGCAGTGAGCTTCCTCCCACAGCTGGAAAACATGCAGGGGACCTTTAAATGTCAGTCAACACTTTCACTTTCCAACATCTTCTCATATTTACACTCATTTTTGTGGAACAGATTGGTTCATTTTTTTGCCAAGTGATTATTTTTTGTGGGAATTTTCCTAAACTAAGCAGAAAAAGATAGAAACTAAACCAGTAGAGAAAGGAAAACTTATTTTTCTTGCTTTTCCTGCTGTTGCATCTCAGGTTTGCTGGAAGACCCTGTGGATGTGAACAAGATTAGAGCTTTAAAACTAGTATTTCCTTAAAGATCATTGGTTTACTGAATGTTTTTAACCACACAACCCAAAGATGCTGTTGTATGTAACACCTGACATTAACATATCCTGTGTGTGGCAATCACACACAGGATATGAAAAGGTAGAGAAAAAGCAGGAATTCTTGATCATCTCCAGAGGCTCCTTGTGGCTTTGAGAAAAACACTAATTTATATGAACATGGACATGGAAATGGCTTTTATATTTTAATATTTATCATTGCTGTGATTCTTTACATTCTCCAATTTTAAAAATATGTAGCTTATACACCATTTTTTTTTTCATATTTCATCTTCTAAAATGTGTAAAATGTCTATCATCGTGTCCTTTTAATTTTGCTGAACCTCAACCTGCATATGTATTCAAGAGCTATTTGAAACCTCTTCACGTTCTTCGATAATCAAATTGCTGCTTTTTATCGGTTTTTATCTGTTAACATCACATATTTATAACTTCCTGTCGCAGAGAGCGAGAGAGAGAGAGAGAGGCACAGTCATCTGTCGGGCCTTACATTTGTAAGGAAAATGCATTTGTGGGTTGAGCAGCAGAGTTGAGTATGTGGGTTGCGCTCATGAAAAACTTGCCAAATCTTCTCTGCCAATGCCAAACAGCTTATTCTGCTACTCTTGTTCTGAGCTTCTGATGCACCAGGTGTTCACAATCACAATTTACTTTTTTCCCCCTACTTTATAATTGTTCAGTTTTGTTGGTAATAAAATAAAAAAAAAAAAAAGATTTTTATTATTGTGGTTCTATAATTTTTGTAGTGAAAATGCAATGAAGTTAAAAGTACCAAATAATTTTTAAAAACCCATTGCAGAGCAGTCACATGATGAAAGACTGTAATTATTCACACCTTTAGTAATTCTGATTGCCTTACTTATACTTAATAGGCTGTGTCAACTTAGTTTCAGCTTAGGTCAAAAATATCTTGTGGCTCCATACTAATTTTTTCTTTTCTTTTTTTTTTTTTTTTCCTCAGGTAGG
>VUQS01021164.1:27472-40971 GCA_015108495.1 Heterochromis multidens | reverse complement strand
ACTGAAGCTGACTTACCTGTTTGAGTTCTTCATGTCGCCAGTGGTTACTTACTCTTCCTGTGGTCACAGTGTCTCTTCCAGTCTTACTGACCACAGAAAGCCACATTCGCTTTTTGAAACAGTCTCTTTTCCTCTCACACACTCGCAGACTGAAAGCAACACAGCTGCTGCAGCAAAAGCAAGGGGTTGACATATAGAGTGGATAACCACCTTCATGCAACAACTTAACCTGACTGATGAGGAAAAATTGTCCTGTTATGTTGAACTTGCTTCGTAGTACAGGACCCAGGTGGGAAGACAGGTAAACAGATGGACTCACTTGTAATAATTCAGTTTCCTTGTAGTGAATTATTATAACAGAACGTCCCAGAAGTCTGGAGCCCAAAGTTCTTTGATGGTCTCACCATTTTTGGTGAGTGAAATTCTAGGATTTTATTTGGATGTTACTGAGCTAGCAGGTATCTCTAACTTTGCACTCCACCTTCTTGTCCAAATATGGTCACTTCAAAAAAAAAAAAAGCATTGTAGAGGGAGTCAACATTAAGATCACGGCTTCAAAAACCAATGGATGGCTACATCCATCTTTTCTATACAGTCTGCGCTCCTATCCCCCTCTTCCCTTCTTGTGCCTCCTTTTCTCACTGACGCTTCCCTAAACTTTTTCTTCCTCTCACTGGCATAATAACGATGCCATTAAAATGCATTTTCATGGTGGGAGTGATTGTTAAATTAAGGATTTAAATGAGCTAACATGTTAGATACATGTGTGTGTCGCCTCCTCCTCCTCCTCAGTCTGTAAACTGGTCTGACTCTGCTCCACGTCCTCTAACAGCCAGTTAAAAAGCTTTGACACACTTGAAGCTTCTCAGTATCCTCAGTGAGGAGTTAACAAGCTGACCCCCCACCCTCCTCAGTCTGAATGGAGGAGAGTCTGTCGGTTCGAGTGCTCCCTCTTTATCCTCCATCCTTCTACTGATCATTGGAGTGTGATGTCAGCAGGACGCTGCCTGCACTCATTGTGTGGGACACTTTTTTTTATTGGATAAGTGGAGCGGCTTCCTTTGTGCCTTGGAGCCTGAGGTGGCCTGTTGGGCTCTTAATCACTGGCCCTCTGAGGTGCGTTGCGTTCAGAGGGCAGCAGATAAAGGAGCGCCGCCTCATTCAGGCCAAGCTGTTGATCTACCAGCTCATTGTCCTCTCCTCCACACCTCGGCCGAGCAAAGGTAAATAAATGGCAAACAAAAGGCGGAGCTTCAGAGCCAAGCCGCCGCCGAGGGAGCCCCCCACAGCTCCAAGTTTCCTTCAGTCTACTTTCAGAAGTTCTGTTTCTTTCCTTTGTTTCATTCTGAATCCTTTTAAAAGTAGGAAACACAGAGCGGCCCTGTTAGGATTCCTGGTTATCAAGTCCTTGCTGTGAAGCCAAGCAGCACTCATGTCAGAACAACCTCCATTTAGCATGTTTTGCTAAATATGTTTTGAAAAAAAAAAGTCCTTTTTGCAGGAAAGACCTGCTGCTTCTGAATGAGATCAGCTCTAAGCTTTATTAAGCATCGTTCCCTCAGCTGCCTTAGTTATCCTTCTAACTGACTGCAGTCATGACACAGAAATGTGTTTATTAAACTGCCTCTGCATCACCTCTTCTGGACTTTGACTATCAGCTTTCAAATTGACCCTTTTTTGGGTCCACTTCTGAACCACAGCTTGACAATGCCGCACATACTTAACTGATATCACTTTAAAATAAGGCTCTGAGGTGAGGAGGTCTCAGTTTGTTAAAATACCTGTTGCCTCATCTCCTCTCTTCTTGTGGCTCATCCTCCTGTTACATCTTTAGGAGGAACTAACATGCGAGGAGAGGAGGCACAAGAAGTGAAGATGTATGAACTGAGAAATGAGAGCGGGTTGGAAACACTGAGAGAAACTAGTTACACTACAGAGAGGGATGGAAAAGGAATATCGGCTCTGCACGAAAGCAGGGATCACAACATGTTTGTTTCTCTCTTTTTTAGCTCCATTTTCCACCATCTTCTTAGGGAAACATCTTTCTCTTTACCTGCTAAACATTCTCCTCCATCTGTCTGCCTGTTTTTTCCCTGGCAATGGGAAACACACCAGAGTTACACAGAGTTTAAATTCACTATAAATCAGCATGTTGATTTTTAACATCGATACTTCAAACCGATTCGTTATAGATGCTTTAGATTTTATGTTCACAAAACTGTTTCTAATTCATATGAAAACATTTAGGGCTTCTTTGCCTTTACATTTAATTTTTAATAACTAAGCATGCAGTTTCTCAGTTTCTCAACCAAAGGGTTAGGACCCAACTTGGGGTCAGCTGATAAACAAAAAGGTTTATGCACGTTTTATAGTATGTTGATAGCTGATTTAAAAACTTGAACCTGTCACTTTGGTTTAGGGTTTTTCTCCTTTTTAATCATCATTTGACCCCTCGGATTATTGCAGGACCTTCAGGGGGGTCCTGACCCCCACACTGGGATCCATGGATCTAAAGAGTTTGAGAGGATTAACATAAATCCTGGCAAGACTTTCTCTCCTTTTTCTTTTTCCTTCTGTCCTTTTTGTTGTTTTCCTGCTTTTCTTTGTTTACTTTTTAAAAAAATATTAAAATGTGCTGAACTAACCTGTCTGTCTGTGGACTTCACACATTTTACAGCATCTTGTTTAGTCTTTTTTTTTTAATATTCTCAGTCATTTCTTTTTTCTGTTGAATTTTTTCAAACCTTCCCAGACATCTAATTTCTTTCTCATTCTGTGTATTTAAAACCAGATTCACCCCCTCACCCTCTCCTCTCACCCCTACATGCCTTTAATCCCCTCTCTATAGTCTCCCCACACTCTCTCTCTTTAACTCTATTCTTTCTCAGCCTCGCTTGCTCTTTGGGGATCGGATCAGATTAGCGGTGTGATGATGAGCCATCGCTGCCGTCGTGTGACCAAACTGCAGCTTTACTGTCGGATTGTGTGTGTGTGTTTTAAAAAAAAACACTGATTCAACAAGTCACATTTCTGTGTTTGAAAGGTTAAAGACATTTAAAGTATCCTGATTCGACACCTTCACCTCCCAAACTCTGCCAACAGAATACATTATCTTTCTTTTATTGAGTAATTTGTGACATTTGGGTCTTGCTACTGGGAACTATTTATTATAAATCCGATTAATTTGTAAAGGAAAAGATTCCTTTATGTGTGCTGGAAATAATTCTATTTTATCAAATGTGACTTTACTTTCAATGGTCATAAAGCAGCAAAAATATTGAGGGAAACCATCTGGGAATTAGTTGTAGTATTTTATGCAGCTGGAGGGAATTATGTGTCTGAAATGCATGTGTTCTTTTGTATGACTGTTTTTCTCACAGTCGTGACACTAACCTTTGTAACAGGATCTAGCATTTCCTTTTTTCCTGTCTTGCCACTGTACAGATGTATTGTTTGATGTTTATTGTTGTTGTCTTTTGCCAGCTGTTTAAAATAAACTGCAGGTGAAAATGTTTGGAAAAATGCACAAGGAAATATTCATAAAAGAATCTAAAGACATTCAGATGAGAGATGTCAGGCAGCTGGATCAGTTTTGAGATTTTGAGCTGTTTGCCTCTTTCAGATTCACCGGGTAGAACAACATTGGAAATAATTATTTTACATTTTACTGCATTTGTCTCTTGGATGTTAATGCTAATTAGACTATTCAAATAATATTTTAGCTTCACTACCATGTGTTCTGTTGTATGAATGGCCCCTGGAAGACCTCAGCGGGGCCACCTGTGGGCCTCAGGCCACAACTGGAAACAGCATCACAAACTGCAGTTTGTGTGGATTGGGAAGAGAAGGACCCAAATGCATGAAGACAGCAACAAAGCAACAATCTGGACTTTGTTTACAACCTTTATTCAAGTTGTAAGTAAAGTCCAAAACAGGAGCAAACTAAATCAAAGCAGAGTAACTATTACCTGATTGCCACTTTCCTGATTACCCAAAAGGTAATCAGGGTAGTAGGAACAGCTGGGAGAATGAGACACAGGTGTAGACTTTAAAAACAATGAGACAGGTGAGGAAATAAAACTCATCACAAGACACAAGAGGAAACTAACTTAACAGAAAACAGGAAATGAATAAACGACTGTTACTGAAACGAGGAAACATGAAACATGGAAATAAATACCAAACATGAATGAACTAATTCTGGGGAAACAGAAAGATGAATGGCAACACTGAAGGGACTAAAACTCCAAAAACACAAACAGTAACTAGAACTTAAATACAAAAAGAACTAAAGAATCCAGAAACCAGAGTGTAATTAAAAATCAAAACCTTTTGTATACTTTTGATAAAAATCAAAAGTATACATATTTAAACAGAACATTTGAGAAAACTTGCATCACATCATAAGTTATCAACTGGGGAACTTTTATAGTGACTAGCAAAAACCCGCCCTATGGGCAGTTTTTGCCAGGCACTGTGGTGCTTTGTAAGTCTTCATTCTGTATTTAGTGGTGACTTGAAGAAAATTCCATACTGGATACAAATTTTGGTGATCATTAAGTTACGTACAGGAGACATACATTTAACATAACATGTGAAACAAAAGCAAATGCAGTCCCCACACCTGGCAGCAATCACCTGTTTAATCTTTCACATCCCACTTGCAATTGGCTATTCCCCTGCTTGGTGTTCCCATGCTACAATATATTGCGTGTTACAAGACCATCAGGAAATGATGCTCTATGGACATGACGAGAATTCGTGGTCCTGGGCAGTAGTAAAGCTGCTGTGGACAAAGTTGTCGTGATAAAGGTAAAAGCTCCACTTTTCTGAAAACAAGAAATGTCTTTAAAAAAATGGACAAAAGAAAATTAGAAAAACTTAGTTTCAGATGGGAGTTGCTTCAAAACCAGGTATATTCCAAATCAACTGCACGTGGCATGGCTTTTCAAACAGCTCAATAAATATCAGCAAACACATGAACTGTTTCTGTGCAATATGTCACAAAATGTATCTGCTAGCTAAAGGTACAGCTGCTATATTTCCCAGGGAGATAAATAAAGTTAACGTACTACAAAGAGATGGAGAAAGATGTAAGAAAGAGAGGAAAGGAGAGGAAGATGGGATATTTTCAAAGGTAAGAACTGATCAACAAGTAACATTTGATAAGCTGGGAATTTAAAGCTTATAATGTCCTTATTCATTTTAGTGTGTCTTAATCACTGGATCTGTACGTGATGTGTTTCTTAAGTGATGTTTGTGAAACTTACAAAACAAATTGAAGTATACTAAGTTTTTGTTATTCAAAGGTTGCACAAACATCATGTACTAGGCAGTTTAGGACAGTTTAGTGCAGGCTAAACTAGTTAGTTTGCAGCACTGTAGTGAAGTTTACAGTGATGCACTATTTTGAACTGGTGCTTTATAATTAACTATGATTGTTCATGTAACATCTGCTTATATTGAGTTCAGCTGGTTAAATCCACAAAGAGCAGCAGCGCAGGTCAGCTGATCACAGTATACTGGAGATCACAAAACAGTTTTTGTCACATTTCTAAGTGCTCTTTCCCCACATTGCACAGCTACACTCAATCCTAGGGTTCACCCAACTGCCAAATCCCACTTCAAACCCTGTATTTAATCTATAAAAAGTCTCATTTTAACATCAGACAATACTGAAATAATCATGTTGAGCTGCATGGAGTTGATGTTTTGCTTCTGCAGGATGTTCAGCATAAAAAAGAAGAAACTGAAAAAGTGCTTTAAAGTGAAGGAGAAGTTTTTGTAGAATATTCTTTATTTTTGTAAATAATTAGACCAACTTCCTGTCTCTGAGGTGTGTGAAACTGAAATACAGACTTTATTTTGTTTTTTGTTTTTTTACACAAAAGTGGACACATTCAGACTACAATTGTTTTATTTTTTAATTATAAAATAAAATGTGATTATATATGAAGATCAAAAGGTTTCTGTCCTGTTGTTTTTTAAATAATCAGCAAGTGCTGTACATTTCTTTTTATCCATTTCCATTAAAGAGAATATTTTATGCATAAAATTATGCGATCTGCTGGGATTCACCCCCTTCTTTTTGCACATGTTACACATTCATTTAACTGTGTCTGCTTTAATTTATAATAGGGCATTTATCCGTCTACATGAGGTGTGAATGACAGTTTAAGTGATGCTCTGTCTGATGTGTTGTTTCTCTGCAGCAGAGTCGACTCGACTCTGCAGAGTAATGAGCAGTGAGCGTGTTTTGTTCAATAGATTTAACCAGAGAATTATCACAACAAATGAACAGTTACACACACACACACACACACACACAAGTTTGACCTGAAAAACACCATGAAGACAAACTGCACACAGAGCCATCTGCCGCTCAGATACATCAGCACTGTTTCCAAATGTGGTCTGAGGGCCACAGGAGGCCCCGCTGAGGGCTGCCGGGGGTCCCTCACACAACAAAACATATGACGGTAAAACTGAAATACAAAACCACATGACACTGATGATTCGAAGAAGAAGTAAGCCTTGTTTTAAAGAGTAACTGTCTTTGTTTTGGCTGGGTGAATTTAAGAAAGAACCAAAAACACAAAAACAATCATTTTTCATTATGAGATGATTGAAAATGTCTTCATCATAACAAAACCTGATATAAAAACCTAATTACATGACTTTCAATGTAACACTGTAACAAATATTTTTAAACAACTAACACACAAAAGGTTTAAAACTGCCTCCACATCAGGCCCTGGACCAGAAGGAAATCTGGATCCAGATTAGTTTGTGATATTTTTTGAGAACATCAAGACGATGTCCCCCAGTTTTTCTTATCAAATTGATGTGTATTTATGAAGATATGACGCAAATTTTACCTAGTCTTACAATAGTAAATAGTCGTTCCTGAAATTCCTGGACCCAGATCTGGATCGACTCCAAAAGTTGTGCCAAGCCCCACCTCTGGGAGCATTTTCATGCAAATTCATCCATAAATTGTAGATTAATGTTGTTAACAAACAGGCTTAAAGTCAAATATAAATTTAAACTCAATACATCATAATGAAATATGAAATAAAACCATAGATGAACACAGACACCATGACATCACCCAGTAGTTTCTGTACTCTGCATTTTGAAGCCTCAGTTTTAGTGTTTTGATTTAAACATGACTTAATTCACAAACTTTTTTTAACAGCCCAGAAAATGGTTTATCCTTTCTGCAGTCAGCTGAGACTGAAGAAGTTACCAGTTGGTAAACGAAACGTTTCTCCCACTAAAAAAAAAAACGCCACGTCCAGATGAACAGATTCAACTTTTTGGGAGGTTTATCCTTAGCATTTTTCCCCGTGATTTTCGTGATCAGCAACATAACACAATGTAAAACTGAACCCACTGAATGCCTTGTTGGTAGACATCTCAGATTCTGTGTATAATAAAGTTTTAATTGAAGCTTTGCAGCAGCGCCTCTGTTCCTGCCTGTCTGCATGGCGTCTCAATGAGATTTAGATATCGAGGAAGTTTTAAAAAGCTAGTTAAGTGCTATTCAGCTGCGCTCAAAGGGAAAGCATTGAAAAAGCCAAAATGAGAGTGTAAAGAGCGTCGCGGCGGGGGTTTGTGGAGAAGCGAAACATCGGCATTATGGCACGGATGCCATCTCCTGAGCCGCATAGAAAGCCCTCCCCAGCTGGCAGCGCAGAGTCCGTCGGCTGAAGGCTTTCACTCTGGGACAAAAGCTATCTAATTGAGAACAAACTGTCAGTGAAAGAGACGAGACCGTGACCGGAGAGGGGGCCGCTCCGGGCCGCAGTCCAGCTCCGGAGGCCCCGGGCTCAGTCTATCGCCGGGCCTCGGCCCCTTCGGGCTCCTCAGACCTCTTGTGACTGACACAAGAGGCCACGGAGGATAACACGCGCAGCGGCCCGACACAAAGGCCTTTCAGAGCAGAGACAGTCCGAACTCAGCCGACTGTCAAGTGTGGAGAAGAGGGGGAGGAGGAGGAGGAGGAGGAGAGGCTGAAAGGACGCAGAGACAGATAAGTGTGAGGTCTGAGGAGGAGGGAGCATGCACCTCTGCAGGGTCCTGAAATGAGAGTAACTGCACATCTGCAGCCTCATCCTCATTAAAGGAAACAGTTTCCAGTCATTAGTGAAGATGATACATATTTGTTCTTTTAGAGTTTTGCAGATAGAAGTGATATTTGGAACATGTCATAGTTTTTGTTTGAATGTTGTCTATAAAAAAAAAATAACTGTAGATGAACAAAATATAAGGTGGTGTAATTTTTGATGATTTTTCCTCAACTGGGAGTACTGAACTGAAACTGAGCTTTCTGGGAGATTTAAGCATTAAACATTGCTTTTTGTGAACCTTAAAAAACACATTTTGCAATTATATAGACAATATCTGTGGCTCTGAAAACAACAATATCCAAATTTAAGTCTGGATCAAAATAATAATATTTTGTTCTTTTAGCTCTTTTACAAACTAAACTCAACATTAAGGATATTTAGCAAATTTTTCCTCTGCTCATCTTATTGATTTATTTGGTGAAAAAGTAAATTGAACCAGTTTTTAACCTGTTTTTGTTTTGCAGCTTTAAATGGACACCTGTGTAACTGTAGGATTTTACAGTTCAACAGGTGATTTTTCCACTGGTTTGATTCCCTGAACTCTTGCAGCAAATCTTCTGCATTTTAACCTGTTCATCTCTAGCTCCTCGCTGTCCTTTCAGTCTTGTTTTTGTGGAGGATCTTCTCTCTGGCCTCATGCTCCACTGCTGCAATGTTTGGCGTGCGAGATGAAAAGCAGCTCCACCACCAACAGAGCTGAATGGTCATTGTGAGCTTCACAAAGGCGGCTGCAGGGAACACAAGACTCACTCGTCTCAATGGTTCACTTTGGGAGCTCAGACAAAGGCGTAAAAACACAGATAGAGGCTCCAAAAGAGAAGCACCACTCGAATCTGAGGGACTCATCTGGGATTGTGCTCTCTGTTAAAGACGCCATCAATCACCCCGTCAGTCGTGCTCCGGCTGACCTGATTTACATGTTCGCACAGGAGCATCAATCATCCCAAACCTGCAGGAGTATTCCCAAAAGCTGAGAGGGAAAGTTTACCACACCTGACCCGCTGCCTTCATTTTACACCATAACATCACAGTGCTTTCTGCTAAATTCACTGCCAAAAAAAATTTAAGTGCAGAAGAGAAGCGGAAACGTAATCCAGCACTCTTGGAATGAACACATGTTGAGTTTTCATCAGTGTTCGCAGGAGCTGGCTTGGTTAGACCTATTGTGCATGAAAATTACATGATGTTCATCCAATACAAAACCAGACAAATCTGAGAAAATGTCCCACCTGACCTGCTTAGAATCAATCAACTTTAGTTTATTTAATGACTCTATAAAAAAAATACCTTCATGTTCTGAATATTTTCCAAGTTCGAGGCCCTCAAAGTACATAGGGGTGGTACTTTTCTGTCTCCTTTTTTCCAGCAAAACCCTGTTGACTTCATAAGCACAGGATATAGGCATGTGAAAGTTTCAAGGCTGAAAAACACATTTAAGCTCTGTTAGAAACTGCAACCAAATCAATTTTACACCCACTCCAAGTCTCCTTCTTTCGGCTGGTCCCTTTAGGGGTTGCCACAGTGGATCATCTGCCTCTATCTCACCCTATCTCTATCATCCTCCTCTGTCACACCAGCCCTCTGCATGTCCTCCTTCACTACATCCATGAACCTCCTCTGAGGTCTTCCTCTTTTGCTCCTGGCTGGGAGCCCTGTCTTCAACATCCTTTGTCCAATACATCCACTTTATCCCACTTTACACCCACTCCAAGAGTCACAATCTAAACCCAATCTTTTTTTTTCAGGATGATTTATTTCTATCATCAACTCTGAGTGTCAGTATGATGGGATCTATCATAGTTTCTATAACATACACCAGTTTAATTTCTGTAATGTAGAGGAACAGAAACAAGCATGTTTGATCTGTTTTCTGATAATTCACTGGAGAAAACTTCAAAAAGTGCATTTTGGGTAAATTTTCAAGGTTCATATCACCATGTGGGATAGGTGGTTGCTCACAACAACTTATAGCATATGAAAGGTCTCTTTTTTACCTACATTTAGATACCAGGATCATCTTCTAGCTCTGATTCCTTCTGGGTCAAAGCAATTTTCTAATAGAGTCATTTGATGGAGCATTCAGTGCTTGAGTTTGACCTATGAATGTTAACAAAAAGTCAAATTTTTTTAATGTGTTTGTACCCAGATCAAACTAAGTCAGCACACAAACACACACACACACACACTCATATCAAACATTCACTTTGCAGTACCAATCCTGGCAATTCATTTTTAGGCTAGATTAGATGTTCCAGCATTGGGTGGATTTTGTAATGCAGTGATTTTAACCCGAGCAGTCACGCTTAAAATGTTGACACAAAGAACTGATTTCAGGGATTTAGTTCAAAGGCGTTTCATGAGTGCAGAATCTTAGGCTGAAGTGGAGAGTGAGCAGGCAGGTGAGAGGCTGGCTGGCACCTGTGGGAGACGAAGAGCACAAGGAAACTTGCAGACAAGATGAACAAGGAGCATGAGTAGAGCCAGAAAGAAAAACTTTGACTGTATTCAGTAAGCAGATGTGTTGGTCCTGAAATACCACAGGTAGAAGACACGCCTCAGAAACACAGAGGAACCTAACCTGAGACACAGGCTGTGGTCAAGGTTCCTCACTGAGTGAAGGAAACGTGTCCAGTGATTCCTTTATTACCTCCTTTTTCAGAGGATACACTGGATCATCCTTAATGAAAGGAGATAACGCCATCCCACAATTCATAAATGCACTATTCAACCATGAATGAAAAATGATCAACATGGCTGACAAGTGACACAGATCCTCATCATCATAAATCTTTATTATTAGTGCATTTTCCATTTCATGCCATAACCTCCTGCTGTGTTTTGACCCTTCACTGACTAAACAAACTATGAATGTTACGCTGCTGTAATAAAATCTGCTTCTTATGAAGTTGTTGCTTCGCATTAAAAAAAAACTGCATTACTTCTGTCTCAAGTTGTATGACATTATATCCACAAATTTACAAATTAAAAACTTATAATAGTATTTTAATCTTTTGCTGTTGTTGTGAAGGCACCACATGGCTTAGGGAACACCTCACTGCTGCTCATCTAATTATGCTTTCAGACTGCTGAGAAGAAACCATCACTGATTCAGATCAGCTGAGAGCTTTTGTGCATGAACAACACTTTCCTTCTACACAATGCAGTAGATGAAGGAAATGATTACATCATCCAACTTGCTGCACTTCCTCGCTAACACATCGTTTTACTTATAAATTTCTGAGTTTTTTCTGGAACATTTATACTTTTTATCTTTCTCCTCTGTTCTTTAGAATATTCCAGCTCCTTTTCTTTTCTTTTCTTTTCTTTTCTTATCTTTTTGTTTTTAAACCTTTTATGGTCCTGGTGTGATGTCATTATATGATGGTGATGGCTCAATATTCATATGCAAGTACAGATATTGATGTTGTATTTCTGCAGCGTCTGTTTCTTCCAAGATTGTCACTGTGAAGGGAAATATGTGGAACAGAGTGAGCAGAGGCCTCCGATCTTACATTTTAAAGACAAAAGGTCACGATGGTTACGGGGGATCAGTTTTATAGGAGCTAGGAAATAGTACTGCAGGTAAACACTCTTAAAGTTGCACTGAAATTTGTTAGAAATTGAACATGTTTCGATCTTTTATCTGGATATTGTGTTCATTCCTGTGTATTAGAGGTTTTAAATCTCAATGAGACATTGATCATTATAATAATGAAAAATGAGGGCATTTCTGAGTGACCTCATGACCAAAACTGTCACAAAGTCATACAGAAAACTGAAATGCAGATGAACTAAAACAAAAATTGAGCCGAAACTCAGAGAGCACAAATCCGACTGAGCACACACACAAACACAGGAGCTACACAGACACATCGGTAAAGACCAAGAATAGGGCTGTCAAACTCATTTTACATCGTGGGATCTTAAGTGGGCTCGACTGGTGAAAATACCCTTTCTGTAAGTGTAAAGTCGTTTAACTGCACATTTAATCACTGAGATATCGCAATATAAGAAAAAGAAGTGCAATTTCAACAGTACATCTCAGTTTTTCTACGTGATAAAGAAATGCTGCTGCAGTAAATGAGACATCTGTCAGCATGATTCTTTGGGCTTAAATTGTTTGTAAGATTACAGAAAAAGTTCTGGTAGCTCGTTTCCCAGACTGTCCTGGAATTATAAAGTGGAAAGTTTGTTTTAATTCACAGAAAATGTCCTATTTTATTTATTTTACTGTGGACACATACATTTCTATAGTAGATAGTGAAAAAAACAGAACTTTTCTATCATTTAATTGTTTATCTATTACTTTATTACTGTAGTACAAGTGGCTGTGGGGGAGGTCTTAATCAGTAGGACAAGCTGTAAAATTTATAAAAAATACAGTTAAAAGTCCAAACTTTATGCCCTTCTTTACATTTTCCAAAGACGTCCAGTGGGCTGGATTGGAGTCTTTGCCAGGCCAATTCTGGCCCCCGGCCCTTATGTTTGACACCCCTGACTTAGAGGAAGCCAAGATTATATATATACACTGAGGACTAATTAGAAATTATAAACAGGAGGAGAACAAGACACAGGTGCCTGTAACTGGTGACTACGACCCAACAGACAGGAAGTAAAAACTGAAACAAGAAACAGGATAGAAAACAAACTTTCAGAGTAAAACAGGAAATAACCAAAAGACACCTGACTTAACAGAGACAAAAAGACTTGATCTTAACATGACACACAGACAGAGGAACACTGGGCAGACTAGAATGATTATAAAAAAGGATCCAAAAACTCAAAGTCAAAATAAATAAAAAATAATAAATAAAAATTAAATCAAATCCAGAAACTCATTTGTAAAGTACCCAGGACACGGGGCAGTATGTGAGTCTGCTATAAGCCTGCAAACACAGACAGAAAACAGAGGAAACCACCTGGAGGGAGTCTTTAAATAGTGCAGGCTGATTTTAATTCAGCATAAAATGTTGAGTGTATAATAATCTGAGAGACTGACAAACTGAGGGAGGAGATTATTGGAGATTCTTCTGCTCCACCTGATGTTCTTATTGGTTTCAAAAGCCTGAAGTGTGCTGTGTCCACTGTCTGCAGAGGCAGTGCTCACTTCACAGTTTGTTTTGGAAACAAACATCACATATTTCTGCGTCCTGTCAGAGTGGATGGACGGATGGACAGAGGAGGAGGAGGACGAAGCAGTGATTATTCCTCCCTCAGAGTCCTCCCATCTGTCCCCGTTTCTGCCGGCCTCAGCCTCTTTCACAGAGGCTGACAGGAGGAGGGTGGGGGGGTCCACCTCACCTCTCTCCCACCCCCCACCCCCCCACCCCCCGACCCCCATACACTCAAATGCATATACACACACCC
>VUQS01021164.1:0-26019 GCA_015108495.1 Heterochromis multidens | reverse complement strand
TTTTTTTTTTTTTTTTTTTGCTTTTTTTTCTTTTTTTTTTTTTTTTTTTTTTTTTTAAACCACAGCGACAGAAAATCCTGTTCTCTGATTGGCTAGCCGGTGTCTCCGGGAGCAACAGCATCTCCTCCAGCTGAAACCAGTGAAAAGATGCAGATTCATTTCACATGTGATGTTTTAAAGGTTCCACAAATGCAAACACACAAACTTTGCTTCCAAGAAGAAAGCAAGCACAAACTAAAAACTTGAGTTACATTTTATAAATCCTGAATTTATAAAACTGTAAAACTCTCAGCATCACTCACAGTTGGCACCTTCTGAGCAGATCTGATGAGTTAAAAACTGGCAGGCAGTTTATGCTCAGCGTCCTGCACTCATCAGTGGCGTGCATGGGCAAGCAGGTTGGTCTCTATAAAAGGTCATTCCAGGAGCAAATGGATTCTCAGCTCAAAAAGATGTTTTGCAGAAAACTTGCAAAAACTTTCCTTTTAAGACTTCTTCTGTTCCTCATCCAGTATTTTTTTTCTATATTGGTTTGCAAACAACAAAACTACACAACAACCGAGGCTATCCTGTTCATAAAAACCACAGAATCATTCATTTGCTCTGCGATTTCACCTCAGACCTCAAACTTGGGGTACAAGTGGTGAAAACACGACTTCCACTGAGTGAGCTAAAAATAGCAGCCGGCCTCAGAGCCTTCTGGAGGTGTGCCTGAAGATGGCCTTGATGAGCTATGATTATAATTTATAAAGGACCGATTACAGTAACTTTCAGGTTAACTCCATCACCCAGAAAGTAAACAGTGTAAAACAAGTGGTAAAAAAATACAGCTGGAGGAGGTGGAGAGGTAAAGAGCAGTAAAACGGTGAGCGGAAATAAGGAAGGCAATGGGAGACAAGACAGAGGGAGGCAAAGACAGGGAAACACCAGAGACACCAGGAAAATATGAACAAAGAAACACAAGAAAAAAT
Source organism: Heterochromis multidens (assembly GCA_015108495.1). Taxonomy (NCBI): domain Eukaryota; kingdom Metazoa; phylum Chordata; class Actinopteri; order Cichliformes; family Cichlidae; genus Heterochromis; species Heterochromis multidens. The sequence continues at coordinate 25,048 of VUQS01021164.1, read as the reverse complement.
ATGAATGAAAATCAAAACAGCAACCAAAAATCAACAAAAGCAACACAAGAACCAGAGACCGTGACAGCTACAAAGCCGCCATATTATTGGTCAGATAATTGCATTAACATTGCTCCAAAAGGTTTCAAAAGCACAAACACGGTCCAGAGGTCCAGTTCAGGGACTCCAATTAACTGAGGGGAAGCCTGGCAGACAGCTAGCAGCTACAGCCGCCTGTGTTGCCATTCAAGAGGCCACACCCCTTATAATGCAAACTTTAAGCCTTAATACATTTTAAACAGGTGAGTTATAAAACATTCTCCCCCCGTACAGTTGTTATGAAGGGCTAAAATTATCTATAGAGACCAAAACAGTTTGTGTATCAGGCTGTAAACATGTTTATTTCTGCTGTAAAGTTGGACATTTTAACATGAGAGTCTATGGGGACTGACTCACTGCTGGAGCCTCTGGTGGATGTGAGAGGAACTGCAGCTTTTGGACCTTCCACACTGGCTTAATTTTTCAGCTCCAGAGATTGGTATCTTTGGTAAAAACAACTTAGGTGGCTTAAGAAACTTGAAATTTAAGAAAACAAAGTTTTTTGCTACTGCCTTTATTAAATATGTCACTTTTACTTTGAATTTTTATTGTGTGTGAAAAGGGCTTCATGAATAAATTGGCTTTGCCTTAAAGGATGTGGTTTGTCACTGCGTATTTGCTTCAAAAACAAATAAACTAATTCTAAACTGATTCTAAACTAACTATTCAATGTTATTGCTCCATTTCTTTTACAAACTTGTAATATTTAAACAAGTCAAAATATTTTCAGAAAGAAAATAACTCTTCCAGCTACAGTAAGTGCAACAGATTTGAAGCAGGAAGCTGATGGTTTAATTTTCCTTCAAAATAATTTGGTCTAACCTGCTGGTTTGATTCTGACTTTCTTGTTTGAGTTCTTGTGATTCTGTCCTGTTAAACTTCATGTTTTGTGTTAGAAAAGATGACCAAACTACAAAAATGAGAGCTGCAAAGCAAAATGAATCAACCTGCAAGTCTTGTAAGAAGAAAAGCAGAAGAAGTAGGAGGGGGAGATATGGAGGACAGGAGCAGCTCAGCTCTCTGCAGAGATCAGAGGTCGTAGCATAGGCGAGCAGTGTGCTGGATTTAATGTGAGCTTTCTTCCCTTTTTGTCTCTGCTTGTTTTGTTTTGTTTCACCAGCGCACACTCAGAGACCTCGCGTGACAAAGCAAGGTCATCAGCGGGATTACTGCCGTCGAATGCTGCTCTTATTGGACCGTTTGCAGCAGCAGCAGCAGAAGAAAACAACATGTTATCTGGAGGGTAAATTTCAAAATAAAGTTTAAGCCATGAGTCCACCTGAGCTGAGTTATTCTGTGTGTTTTGTAATGACAGTGTTTTTGTTGTAAAGTGGGTCCGACAGTCTGAACTCATGAATCCTCCTTTGTTTCATATGTAGGTTTGCAGACTGACACACGAGAGTGAACAAAGAATGAATATCTGCCGCTGAATCGTTAATCCCAAACAAGGCCTGAGCCTCCTCATTCACCGTCAGCAGACCAACAATACAACAGCCTCCTCCACCCCCAGAAAATCTAAACATGCAGACACATTCACTTTTAAAACCACTGTAGATCATCAACTACAGCATGCGCCCACTTAATTAGGTATAGAGCCACTTGTTCAGTGATGTAATCTACCAGAAGGGATAGCAAGGTATGTTGAGTTTTCAAAGTCACAAAGGTGGCTCTCTTAATGAGGATTTTTGCCATTAACCTGAAAATCTGACTTAGTAAAACTGGCTTCAAGTGCCACATTTTCAGTGATTTTCATTTTTCAGTATCTCCTATAAGTGTGGTATAGATTCCCTGCTGAAGAAAACATTTGCAACCTGTTATTTTACTAAAACAATCAAATGAAGCCCAGCTGTAAAGTTACAGCAGCTCAAAATACCTCATACTGTCATGTGAATGTGCATGCATTCAGTTGGTGATGCAGAAAACCTATACGTTTTTATGCTTGGTTATAATCTACTGCCAAGTCTGTTATGGCCGGAAATACAGCTGAGAATATTCAGTTAGTAAAGTTATTTTCTGTTTGATCTGGCAACAGACTAAAGTGATTTCCACGTCTCCTTCATTAGATTATAAGACCGCGTGAGACCTGAATGCAATGAGTGTCACAAACTGCAGTGCAGGATTGAGAGTTTTCAAAAAGAAGATCCAAAGATAAATCTAATGAATAAAGATACAAAGGCATGAGGGAGACAAAAACACAAGTGAGTTAAAACAGGACCATCACAGAGCACCAAAGACAGAAAAAACAGACAACACAACAAAAAAGCAAGCGACAGGACTATTTATACACAGGAGATGGATTGGGGATTGGACACAGGAGGGTAACAAGAAATAGGTGGATGCAATCAAGACAATGAGCCACGGTAGGAAGTGAAGCAAGACAGAAACAACTAACTATAGACAAAACAGAATAGGAGTTAACTCAACACAGAACCCAAAGATTAAAAAAAATTACAGCTTATTAATAGTCTTATAGTCTAAAGGGATCGAACTCACTGTAGACTATAAGAAATCAAAACAGGAATTCAAAAATACACTAAAATCCTAACCCACAGAAATTTAAACTAGAAGTAAACAAAGGGCTTCAAACTAAAAACATGACCAGTCATCACCTGTTCCTCCAATATTGTCTCTGAATGAGGAAGGCAGGACTCAGTCGGTCCCATTTGGTGCAGAAGAAGAGTGAAACGCCTCTTGTTGTTTGAGCGCACAGAGCCTGAAGCAGGAAGTCTGGCTTAACCAGGAAAATTCATAACCACCATCACGGTACTCATCATTTCCAGCTGGTTTTAGGTTTTGTTGAACCAGCTAATGCAAAGAAAGCCTGGCTATGCTGAACTCACCTTGTAGTTACAGCATCTGCTTCCAGAGGCTTCTGCTCATCATTGATTCAGATAAACTGTGACTTTAGTTTGTGCTCATGCTGCTGCCACTCCCATCTTTGCCAGGATACCCTCCTGTTTTGCTGACTCTCCTGGGAAACCTTCATGAGATATCCTCAAACTCTATTATGAGTAACTGTCATGTACAGAGTAGCCCAAAGCTTTTAGTAATGTGAAAACAGTGCACCATCATTTGCTATTTGCTATTTATTTCATGTTTTCCTGACAAGTGCAGGTGGAAACTGCACTAATAAAACTCGCAAAGATGTGTGCAGATATCTATCAGAACTTCCAGACCATGATCTGGATCCAGACTATGAGCCCACCTCCCCTCTAATCTGGTGGTTTGAGCACCTAGTCTGACACATCTTTTTCAAGCAGGTCAGTCACCTCTGAGCGTGGGGGCACAAAACACAAACCCTGCAGTCAAAAGGGTGTCAAGAGAGACAGAAAGAAAGGAGGGAATCTCTCTTCAGTCAAGAGATAAGAGCCCTTTGTTGTCTCCGTGTCGCCTCAGAGGAAGCTTTTGTGAACGGACTCAGAGGTGATATTAACTTTCTGAGCTGGAATTGCTTCTCTCTCCAAACTCTGCTCCACTAATCCAGATTCACAGAGAATGATCTGGAAAAGAGTGAGCCTAGTAAAGCCTGATTCAGTTCTGAGTTCAGCACAGGTGAAACCAAGAGCTCAGGGTGCCTTCACTGTATCTTATTAGTTATAAATATGAGTTTGGCAGTACAACAGGTAAAAAAAATCTCCTCTGCTAACACAGATTAAAGGGCTGCACTGCTGATTTCTACTCACAGAATGATTAAAAAGATCTTTAGTTATAGTTTTGCCACAAATATTTCACCACTGAAACTGTTTGGGAGGAATATTAATATTATGAAAATCATAATATCTTGTTTTAGGTTTAGGATTAAATCTCATAGACAAAGAGCTGTGCCCAGCACTGAATGCACTCAGTTATTAGACTACCTCATGGTGTGTGATAATCTATCCACTAAAATATAAATAATTTCAACAGATTAAACTACATTTGTAATGTTCACATTTTAACACCACTTAATAACCACATTATATTTAAATAATGCTGACACAGTGACGTAATAATATTCTGATAAAGATTTCTGAATAGATAAATTTCTCAATAGATTTTTCAATAAATTTCTCGATAGATTTAATAGATGGACTTCTTAATAGAATTCACAATACATTTCTTAATACATAAACTTCTAGATAGACTCCATGATCAATACATTTCAATAAATTTCTTGATAGATTCCTTTATAGATGATTTCTCAATAGGTTTCTTGATGCTTTTCAGTAGCTTAATTTTGCAATAGATTTCTTCATCCATCTTGATACACATCTCGATCTCGTTAGATTTCTTGACAGCTTTCTAGATAGATTTCTCCATAGATAGATCGATAGATAGATATTGCAATATATACACTTCTTGATACTATTTATCTCTATCCATATATATTCTATCCATCTATCAATATATAGATGGATAGAATAGATAACTTTTTATAAGTTAAATCTGTGAAGGTCATTTTTTCATACTGATCCCTGAGTTTTGATTTTTTTAATCTCGTAATTTTTTAATCTGTGTCTACTTGTACTTAACACAAAGCTCAATACTCTCCTGTGTTCAATTTTGAAAGCATTTGTCCTCATATGAACAAAACTTTTGTCCCAAATCGACTCTAAATTACCAGTTTGACACGTTAAAGCCCAGGAGAGACCAACAGATAAATCAAGCAGGTGTTTTACCACCACCAAGGTCTCTGCAGAAATATGCTGTGGGTTAAAGTGATGAGGGGACTTTCTGGAAGCTAAATCAGCTCCAGTCTGCTCACCAGCAGCTTTAATGAATCCTTGTGGGATCCTTTCACACTTGTAAAGGAGCCGGTGGGAGCGAGGAGGTTTTAACAAGCTCTGTTTGTTCATGAAGGAGGCTCTGGAGTGATGATCTGCTCTCAGCTCAGAGATAATACAGAGGGCAAACGGCACACAGAAAGGACAGGGCTGATTGGGAGTGAAGAGCTGTTAATGAGATGGAGGCTGCAGGTGGAGAGTCGGTGTATTGGGCTGAAGGGTGGTCTGAGGACAGAGAGTCGGGTTCAAGAGGCCAAGATCATCTCACTGAGAAACCATTTTTTTTAATCAGGAAAAACTGAACAGGTTCAACAGCAGAAAAAGTCGCATCACGTCCAAGCAAAATTCTGACGGCTCTTTCTGTAGTCATGCATTCAGATGCTGCTGAACTTTAAGCACTCGCAATAATCCTACTTTTAAGGACAGCCACAGTCCGAGAGTTCATAGCGCCAAGTTTGTGATATTTTCTTGACAACATCAAGACGACCTGAGAGACAAAATTTGGTTGGGGCATTGTAATAGAAACGTAATTTATTGGTCTCTTACATCAGCTTTACATTTCAATTTACATAATATTAACCTAAAAATTGATCAGGTCATTTACTAAATATGTTACTTTTAATAATGTCACACAACATTGGACCTCTGGACCTTCTGGAGCATTTTTATTGTAATTATCTGACGAATAATATTGCTGCTGTGTACTAACAGACCATCCAAGAAGTCTGAGCTCCAGTTCTGGTGAGTGAAATTCTAGGATTTTATTTGAATGTTATTGATTAGCAGGTATCTGTGTCTGTGGATGCAGACTGATAACCAGGCCGGCTAGTGTTAGATGATAACTTAGTGCTCCACCCTTTCATCCAAATATCATCACTTCCGGCGCCAAAAAACCCAACATGTTGGCATCAAAAGCACCAGAGTTGAGGCTTCCAAATGTGACTATGTCCATTTTTTATATACAGTCTGTGGGGACATTAGCACAGACCTTTAAGTTTTTCACTCCTTATTTTGGTTACCTATTCTATGGAAGCTTGTTTCCACCACTGTAAAAAAAAAAAAAGAAGAAATGTTTTTGTTTATATTTATATTTAAGTGCAGTTCCGAAGGTCCAGTAGATCAACGGTATCCTCGTCAGAATGTGTGTCAAAGTGCTCTCCTCCATCGTCAGCGAATCTGCCGTAAACTGTGCTGAATGCAGCCGAGCGTGGAAGTGAAGAAGAAGCAGATTCAGTTTCAGTTTTGGCTGCAGTCTGACGCCTCGGGATGTTTCAGGATTCACTGGACTGGATCTCACACACAGCTCAGTATCTCCATCCTTATGAGGTCTTTCCATTGACTGCATTCAGTCCTGAGCCGCCCCCCCCCGGACATGTGTGTGTGTTTGAATTAATGTGCGTGTGAGCAAAGTGTGTTTGTGCAGATGCTTTTTCATTCAGACTGGCAGTGAGAATGAACTTAATCCTCTAAGCTCTTGTCGGGGCTTGTCCTCGCTCTCCTCAATAAAGCAAAAAGAGGAAAAAAAACTAAAGCGATGAAACTTTAAAAACAAAATCCTTGCAACATTTCCAAGTCTGTCTGATTTACAGGCTGTTTACTGAAGGCATGGAAAAAGAAATGTGAAAAGGAAATGTTGCAGTTTTAGTAGCATTGAAGTTAAAGTTATGGACGTCTATGAAGTCCTTCTTGGCAGCCATCTTGGAACAAATCCAGGTGATTATTTTGAAGCTCCTATTTAAGTGAATGGAAGGAGAGCCACAACTTTAATTTCAGTGGTCACCAGGACATAAAAACTACAATAACAAGTCAAATCTGATTTATCTCAAAAACAGGTTTAAAAACCTTTCCCCCTGACCTGCAGATTACTTTTCTAAAACAGCTCAGTAAAGTTAACACTCACACAAATTTACCACAATAAAAGCAACATGTGCAAGCTAAACGCAAAATGATTTATACTTTTGGTAATTCAAAAGCAGGTAACACTAACTTTTTAATGGCAGTAATCTTGTAAACGTTACCCACTGCTGGTTAGCTTAGAGAAAGACTGGGTTTTTGGTTTAATACAAAGGTAATTTGATCTCTTTGGATTTGTTTTGGATAAAAACAGACACCATGGAGGTGGAGGTACCTCTGTAAAAGTGGCTTCTTTTTATTTTTACCTATTTAAGACATATTTGCTCTGACAAAATAATTGTATGGAAACATAATTTCTGTAGAGTTTCTTTGAATTTAAAGAAAAGTTTGGTTTTAAGTAAAGAAAGGAATATTTGAAAATGAGGAATATGATGAAATATTCTATCTTTTGTCAATGAATAAAAGTATTGTTTTATATATTATTTTTATATTTTATATATTATTTGTTTGTAATTATATTTATACTTTTCTTTTGACACCGTAGGGACTGCACTTAATTTCGTTGTACCTGTTACAATGACAATAAAGAGATTCTGATTCTGATTGTTCTTCTTATTTTATGTTATTGTGTTGTTTGTTTTAAGTCCGTAATAAAGAAAGTCAAACACATGGACTAATTCCTGTAAAAAAATCAACATCCTTTCACCTTTTATTTAACACACTCAGAAAATTATATGAACCTGTTTTATGTTTGCATTTGCCCAAACACAGACTGTCTCCTGATATTACAGTGGAAATATGAACCCTTTTGGCCCTCAAAAAGGAACACATAATCACCTTGAGGTTCAATATTTAACCCAGGAGGTACATTTGACTAGACTCTGCCTGCAGGGATAGAAATGCACACATATATCTGTGTTTCTGAGAGTGAATTTATGTCTGATTTGATTTCCAGGAGCTAAATAGAAGGGAAAACTGTGAGTGAACATTTCTCACATTCATTCATTAAACCTGGTTCTTCATCGTGTTTGGAGAGAAGACAAAAAGGTTTGCATCCTGAACACTGATACCAGACGAACACCTGAATAAAAGAGAAATGTGTGGAAAGTAAGAGTATGCATCACTTCAGCCATCGGTATCTCACGACCACTTCACTCTTCAATCTTAAAATCTGAAAAAACAAACCCTCAGACCTCCTCTTCATCAGTCCAGGAGATATCCACATGACACTGTGAAATGTGAAAAACACATTTAAGCTTTGTAAAAACTAAAAATTAAAAAAAGCAATCAATCAATTTTACAAGTCTCATGATCTAAAGCTGAAGCTTCATTTTTTTTTTCAGCATGTCTTTTTTTCTAGAACTCTGAGCATCATCATGGGATATATCAGAGTTTCAATAGCAAAGCTGCACCAGTTAAATGTCTAAAGCTTAAGAAAGGTGAACTTTCAACAATCATATCACCATGTGGGATAGATGAGTTAGAACATTAAATGAGTTAACATATGAAAGGTCTCCTTTTTACCTACATTTGCTATCAGGATCATCTTCTAGAGCTTAAACGTCAGCCCTGAAAATTTCACCTGGATATCTCCTGTACTTTATGAAGTTATGAAAGCTCAAAAACACTGGAAAAAATTATATGAATTAAAAAGCACCAAATTAAACTTCTAACTATTCTAAATATTCAAAGTATGGAGGTAACATTTGTTGCATGGCTTCATTAAATTTACTACACTTATTACAAAAAAGCCCAGCTGACTCTGAGGTGGTCCGGTTGGAGGCACCCACTGATTTTTGATGGACCACCAATGGATTGGATTCATTTTCTAGTATGTCCTCACTCTGTTTTAGTCATGTAGAAGCTGAAATTCAGTCACTCGTAAAATGTATCTGCCAGTTGAAATGAAAAGCCTGTAAACGTGTGTTCCAGCCTCCTGACTTTGCTGACATTCGGTCTTCATACTTGACTCCAACAGATCTGCTCTTGGACTTGTGTTGAACTCGACTGAGGTGGTCTGATCAGACACAGAGCTGCTCTTCACTGCAGCTGTCCACACATCACAGACAAAGTCAGGAGTGTTTTTACCTCGTCCAGCTGCCTCACAGTGTGTGTGTGTGTCTGTGTCACCTCAGGGCATTTTGTCACTTAAGAGTGGGACATTTGGCCGATCGGTTTTCCTCCCCCTGAAGTGCACGCTTCAAAGGCCGGATGAGCAGATTAGAGGTCAGGACGGGCTCAGGACTAACTGATTTAGGAAGGTTTAGTCTTCACTCTGAAATCCATCCTCTTTGTTTGGCCTCATTGCCCCGCTGGCTCTGTTCCTGTTGGCAGCTTCTTCTCGCCTCTTTAATTTGTTTTTCTCTGCTTCAGTAAGCTACAGAGGCCTACAGAGGACAATAATTGATCCTCATGTTCTCCTGCGATCACTAAATAAATGCAGTGAAGCCCAGAGGATGCAGGTAACCAATACTGGAGACTTTTCCTGCTCCTTCAGGAAGAAAGGAGGTTGATTTCTTCTGTTTTACTTGTTTTTTCCTTGAAGGATTTAGATGCTTGACTTTTAATAGTGGCATTCCTGTTTTATTTTTAAGGATTTAGGTTATTATTCTTGCACCTGTGAACATGATCATTTGTTGTGTTGGAGAAAGAAACAAACGGACTCTGCTGAGAAATGTAAGGGTCTGCTGCCACCTGCTGTTCACTCAGAGCATTGCACCCTGTAACAGCGTAAGCGATATTAGAGGGCGATGTCATGGTTTCAAAAATAAATTAACATATAAAGAAGCTTGAATATAAATTAGTTATCACTTTATTAGAAACACTTATTCATGGCTGTATTTTACATCTGTTTTCAATTGTTTTTTATGTTTGGTTTCGTTTCCAGAGTGAGTTTTAGTTCAGTTTTTATTTGTTTCTGAGTTTGTTTTAGTTTTTATTATAATAGTATAGAATATAGTATAGAAGTTCAGAACAGTAGAGATTAGGGCTGTCATGGTGCCACAATAATCATATAATAAAATAATAATCAGAGCTAAAAGATGATCCTGGAATCAAATGTAGGTAAAAATGCAATCATATGCTCTGACTTGATCTGAGCAGCCACCTATCCCACATGGTGATATAAGCATTGAAAATTTACCTAAAATGCACTTTCTAAAGTTTTCTTGTGAATTATCAGAAAACAGATCCACCATCTGGCGTACAGGGTATAAAAAAAATCGTGCAGAACAAAAGTGAGATTTTGTCTTGATGTTGTGAAACTTGGAGTGTGTGTAAAATTGATTTGCTTGCTGTTTTTAAACAGAGCATAAATGTGTTTTTCAGCCCTGAAAATTTCATGTGGTTCTCTCTTGTACGTGTGAAGTTATGACGGCTCAAAAATCCTTGAAAAATGATTAAAAAGTGCCAGATGTGGACCTGCCTTCTATGTACTTTGAGGGCCTGTAGCTCAGAAAATAATCACAGTATGAAGGTAAACTTTTGCATGGCTTCATCAAATTTCTAAAGTTATTGAAAAATAGCCTTCAGTTTTCAGGCCCCTCTTCTGTGGAACCAGCTCCCAGTTTGGATTTGGGAGACTAGATCACGTGACCCTGAACCATCCATTAGTTATCATGCTATAGGCTCAGACTGCTGCTGGATGATGCACTGAGTATTTTCACTCCTGATGCATTTATACAACCACCACTGCTGCCATTAACGTTTGTCTTCTCCTTCCTGTAGTTTGCATTTTGTCCCGTCTCTCTACGTCCTCTTCTTTCTCTTCAACCCCCTAACCAGTCTTCCCTTCCCTGAGCCTGGTTCTGCTGGGCATTTCTTCCAGTTGAAAGGGGGTTTTTCCTTTCCACTCTCATCAAGTGCTGCTCACAAGGGATCAAATGATTGTTTGGGTTCTCTCTCTAATATTGTGGACTCTTTACCTTACATTATAAAGCATTTTGAGACAGATGTTGCTGTGAACTGGCACTACATTTAGACATTTATGGTAATGAACATACTGGAGCTATATAAAGTTAAAATGTAGTTGTCAGCAGCCCAGCTGGGGAGATGCTCTCTCCAGGCTTCAGACTCTGGTCAGGAGTCTACCACCTGCCTGATTAGTTAAGGTGATTAACTATTTAATTTAGATGGTTTACCTGCTTTATGCCAGCAGGTTATTGGTGGTAATTTATTTCTCTGTGGTCACTAAAAACCTTGATTGTTATTGTGATGTCTCCTCCTGTCTCCATTTAAAACATATGGTGTTCCAGCACCACTCATCATCACATATTTCTCACTTGTGAGGCGCCTGAAGGAAAAAGCAGCATGGTCAATCTGACCATCACTCCCTGCCCTGGTTTTTTTTCTGCCCCTCTCTGTGTAGCTCACTGTTTGTGGGAAACTACCGTTTCTTCAGACACAGAAAATATTAAAGTATGCAGTCTGACTGCATGAAAAATTTTTTGCAGACTTACTCATATAAGGCAAATCTATGCACGCTGATCAGGCAGGAAGGTCAGATGTTGGAGAAAAAATTAAAAATAACTTCAGGCTTGAGTCTGAAATGCCTTTCTGTCCAGTGGTCAATTCTTACCTTCTATCAGATTATCTGAGTGTAAGGGGATTCTTCCCAGTGATTCTTCATGGACACACTGCTGGTGCTAGGTCCAGGTCCAGCAGACTGTAAAGTGTACCGCTGCTTTGTTCTACAACACAACACACTCAGTGCTTTGAGTGTGAATAATGAAGGTGGAGTGATCTGAGTGTGGAGCTCTGACATGGAGAAAAGTCATGAACAGATAATGATGGACTCCCTCCTCTCTGCCCTTCATAGCAAGATCTAAACCTGCGCACACAAACAGAACGAGCTGTTCACACATCCTTTTTCCTCATCAAGCGCTTCAGTACCAAATACACTCATCTAACAGCTTCCATGCAGTCTAAATGTTGTTGATGCTTACGACTTATATTTAAGAAAACACATTTGTAATGAAGAACAGAAGAATACAATAAATTCATGGAGCTTTTGTTGCAGATGAGATCAGTTTTCACTTGTGTGAAGTCATGCTCGTTGTCACATTCATATAAAAATAAATTTTTCACAGGACTTTATGCAGAAAAAATAAGAATACCCCATGGTTCAATAGCTTGTAGAACCACCTTTAACAGCAATAGATTGAATTAATTGTTTCCTGTATGACTTTTTCAGTCTCTCACATCATCGTGGAGGAATGTTGGCCCACTCTTCATTACAGCGTTGCTTCAGCTCATTTAGGTTTGCAGGCATTCATTTATGCACAGCTCTCTAAAGGTCCCACCACAGCATTTCAGTCAGACTGAGCACCTTAACTCTTTTCTTTTTCAGTCATTCTGTTGGAGATTTGCTGCTGTGCTTTGGATCATTGTCCTGCTGAATGACTGGACATCAGCCGAGCTTTAGCTGTCAGACAGATGCCTCACATTAGAATGCATATTTTTTAGTATTTTGACACACAGAAACAGCTGGTCACCTTTTGTTCAGAGGTTTTGGACAGTCTGCCTCTGTGTTTGTATTTGCTGCTCTTATAAAGAATAAACATGCAGACCTGTAAGAATCCATCCTGCAGCTGCTACAAATCAGTGTTCTTCATATTTGTTTGGTCAGATTTTGCCCATTTGCTTATTTTTGTCAGGGATGCAAAAATAGTAATCTCAGAGATACCAGCACTTGGACCTGGAATCAAACCAGCAACCAGCAGGATACTAGTCAGCTGCTCTGAACTCCACTTTTTGTCTTGCCCAGATTGCCCGTTTCTATTCGAGTGGCTGAAATTAGGAAGCAGGCCAGTGACATGAAGAGAAGGAATATAAAGAAGAGGTATTATCATGTCTGCCAATCCAGCCATATATCCAGGAAAATATATTCCTACTATTCCAATCCATAAAATCTCCCAGGAGTAGAATTTCGGAACTTCTGAAAGGATAAAAATATTTCCTTATATATTAAAACTGCAGGAGCTCTGCAGTGAAACAAAGATTTGGGATAATTTGCTTAAAGCACAAATATGAATGAAAGTTTGTGTCTAAAAAAACATTTTATTTTTGAGTTTAAATGTATGCAGGAGACACGAGGACATCTCTGAGTGCAAAATAAGTAAAAAACAAATACAGTCTGACCAAATTGCATTCTTGAGCCTTTTTCTCGTGTCTCTAGTGTCCATATTTACTCACCAAGTCCTGGACGCTGACCTGTGGACCAGTGGGACCAGGATGGTGTCCTGGTCCGGTTCGCTGCTCCGGGTCTCCTCCTTCTTTCCTCTTGTTCGGTAAAAATCCAGAAGAGTGATACCTGTATCTCAGAAATCTCCCCCTTCGTGCTGTGGAGGTCTCAGAACGGATTGAAATGAACTTTCGCTAAGCCCCGCCCCCCTGGGTCACAGGTGTCTGAATTACTGCCAGAAGGTATGAAAACTGGATCCAGACTAAGGAAAAAAGAAAAAAAAAAATTCTACTTTATCATCTTACTACTACTACTTTTCATCCATCAAATGTTTTCACTCTGTCCATACAGAGGTTCTGCTGCAGCTGGATTCCTCTGGCTACCTCTGTGCTTCTCAAACTGGCCTTTCTTTAAAAGGACTCTTCCTCGGGCATTTGTCAAAGAGAAAAAGGAGCAGGAATTCTTTTCTCTAATCAAGGCAAATCGCTGTCATCAGAACATGGCGATCACAGCTCCAGAAAAAGCACGAAAGCGTCTCTAAAATGCACTTTTGGTGTGACAACAGAAAATATATTATTGAAAAGGAAAAGATGGTAATACTAAAAAAAAAAAGGGATCTTGATTAGACTTGAATGCCGTCATTCTTCATGCTGCCAGCAGATGGAGACAAACGTCAACTTCACGTTGTTCTCTGTCAGGCCATGAAAACTGTCAGGTTTAGCGTCGCTAATGGAAATAAGAAGCTATATAAGAATATGAATAAAAATGTTAGTATTATTTTAAACGACTGAAGACACTTATTTAATATATAATATAATTATATGTAGTATTTAATATTTAAAGAATATACTATATAGCAGCAATTTAATTTAATATTTAATATAATTCATGAAGGAAAAAAAATAAACCAGTCATTTCCTGTTGTATCTCTCTCCTGACCTCCTCCGTACATACTCACAATAAGTTGAACCAAAATTTTTAAATTTGGATTCATCCCTCCATCAGACCTGTTGTCACTGATTTTCAGTCCAGTTCTTGTGTAATGTGGCACACCTCAGCTTTTTCTCCCTGTTTCCCTTCCTAAAGAACGGCTTCTTGACAGCCACCCTTCTACTGAGACCATTTCTGATGAGGCTTCAGTGAACATAAGATGGATCAACTGAAGGTCCAGATGCATTTCTCAGTTCCTGTGTCAGGTCTTTGCTGCAGTTTTTCCTGTTTCTTAAGGACATGACTTTTAGATACTGTTCATCTACTGTAGATTTGTCCTCCACTTGTCCAGTTTTCTCAGATTTTTTAAGGATACACCATTCCAAGTTTTCAGCTCTTTGGGAATCACCTTATTGGTGCAAAAATACTATCTTATGCCTGCCATACTGTGTTATCTTTTTTATTTTTCATAGATTCAACTAAAGAAATGTAACAAATTATGTGTTTTGAGACAGGCTGCTAATTACAAAGTGTCTAAAGACACAATTTAAAATTGGATCTTTGCTAAGTTGTCTGTTATGTGTCGACACAACACTGGTTCATTCCTTGACTTAGGTGCATTTTTTATGCTTGAATGATTCATAGGTCGGTGTTAAGTGGGTTAACAAACAAAAAAAAGTTTCTCTGAAAATGGCCAGGTACAAGGACTGGACCGAAAGTGAGTGAAAAACCAGCCAATATTTAAAGAAAAACTTTGAAAGACCTTCAGATAGCCTGGAGAACTATTGCTCAAGAAGACTTTAAAAAGATTCAATAAATTCTGGCTTGATTGAAAGATAAGAGAAAGAAAAGACATAAAGAAATGGGGGGGTGGATCAAGACTTTTGCACAGTTTTGTAATTAGAGAAGTAAAAAATTACATTTCCAGTAAAAGTTTACAGTGTTAAAATAAATACAGCGCCTAAAAAGTTACTCATATCACTGTTACATAATAAATATGTTCCCATGACGTCAGTAAAAATACATTTTATTTTGAACATAAGAGGAGGAACTTTTCAAAAGCTTATCTTATTTTGAAAATTTCAGCAGGAGGTTGCGTGTGTCTCGCCGTCTTGCTGGGCAGTGGCGCTGAAGGGTGCGCACCCATCCGGAGAGGTGGATGATTAGGAGCAGGAAGAAAAAGAAGTCAGAATAAAAGGACATAAAACAGGGAAGAAGAAGAGGAGGAGGAAAGGAACAAGAAGAAGTAAAGAAGGAGAAGGAGTAAAGAAGAAGAAGAAGGAGGAGTGTGGAGCAGCTGGAGTGAGTCAATCTGATTTCTTCACACTGAGTTTAACAGCTGCAGCGGCTGTCAGTCAGGAACAGACCCGCCAGGTGGGCTCAGGCCCCGCCCCTTCAGGTAAATCCTCAACTCTGTTTATAGAGTACCAGAAGTACTTATGAAATATGAAAGTCAGAATAAGTAATCAAGTAGAATACTGCTAAGTAGAAAATGTACTTTAATGTAAAGTATGAGCAGTACACACGTGTAGGAGACTTTGTACTGAGAGGAAGGAAGATTTGAAAGTATTTTTCACAGTTTTGTATGAAGTACTGCAGTAAATACCTGTGTGTGTGTGTGTGTGAATGGGATCAGTGAGTATAAGCAGCTTTTCTAAAACCATGAAGTATTTGCTCACTTCCTGTCAGGCTGCCGGTGTTGCGCTGCATTCTGTGACTGGATCAGCTGCGTTCCTGCTGGCTGCTCATTTTTCCATCACTTCATGCTCAAAAAGCAAAGTCACGGCTTTGTTTACAGTCAGAGAGCAGCTTCAGAGGAAATCCTGCTCCAAACATACAACAGGAATAAATCTGACGTTGATTTTATTTACAACTGTCTGCACTAACTTCTCCACTCTTTGTTTTCATAAAAAAAAATCATCTTAATGTGCATTTGAAGTTTGCAAAAACTTCATAAAAGAGGAAAAGCCTAATGTGGCCTCAGAGGCAGAGCCGGTCTGCAGAGCATCTCATTTCAGCTCCCACCCAGGTCAGCAGAGGGTACTCTGTAGGTAGTCTAAGTTCATAGTTCTGCGTTGAATCAGTGGAGAGCCACAAGTGGCCGATGTAGTTGCCAGCACTTCTTTGTCGTGTGCCTGCATTGCTCTGCAATTTTACAGCCGAAACACTAGTTGGTGGTGGAGCCTCTGCCTTCGAGTCGATTCTCTTCCAGCCGATTTGAAAAATGGCAAAAGAAATGCAAAGGAAGGAGCGCCTCAGGTGACTGCATAAGCCACCGCATAGGTTTTCATAAGGCCTCGGTCACACAGGCCCCGAGACTGGCCAGTGACCCCCATGGTAACCACAGGTTGCTATGGAAAAATGTGTGTTTGCTGACCAGTTGGTAAGTGGTTGCTGGAGGTTTCTGGATGAAAACTGGTCGCAAAGAGGGTGCTGGACCAAAAACCTCCTTGTAATTGCTTTGGTTGCAACAGGTTGGCACAGTCGCCTGCAGTTTGCATTGAAGATGCCTACTTGTCTGCAACCACTTGCTAACAACCACTGAGCAGTAGTGCAACTTAAAGTGTGATGCAAACAGGAAACGGAGAACATTCACCTTCAAAGTAAACACAAGCATGTTTCAAAAGGCACAACTTTTACTCTGATGGTGAACAGACTCCGTTTTCATAGTTTCACCGCTCGGCGAGTAGTTGTCAAGTGTTTGCAAACAAGTTTGCGTCTTCCACACAAACTACCAGCGACTGCGGCAATCTGCCAGCAACCAAAGCAACCACAAGGTGAATTTCAGTGCAGCACTATATAACTCTTTGCCACCAAATTCACCTAGCAACAGTAAGCAACTTCCTCCAACTACTTGTAAACCACTTGGGAATACACATTTTTCCCTAGCAACCTGTGGTTCATGCTGATAGATAGACATCCTCTGTGCCGCCTGTTTCAAAATCAGATGCACAATATGACTTTCACGCACGTTAGGTGAAATGACACACAGTCATATCTCACAGTTATAACTCAGTCTCAAAGTTTAGAGTCACATAAGTAAAATAAGACAAGTGTTTGAGGATAAATAGAAATAATAAGTAGATCTGTCTGCTGCCACATGGCTCAAACTGTCGTGAACCTCAAACGGCTTTGGTGGTTTGGTTTTTGGTTGGGTCTTTGGGGGCTGGGGAGTAGGATGTGAGGGTGCCAGATCTTTTTAGAGTCAAACAAACTTTTAGATATAAAGACATGATCATTGGCTAATGCTGCTGCTGCCAACATGAGTCATTTTATGCTCACTCAGATGAGAAGCAGTGTGCTATGGGACTGACACAACGACCTTTAAAAGTGGTCACACCTGCAGCCGATCAACAACTGAAATGAGTCACGTGCAAACCGTAGTTTGTTTTCTCAACAACACAGAAAATGCTTGTGTTACGCTTCTGGAACCGGCTTGTAGGCTTTTAAAACTCAGCGCCAGTTAACACGCTCTGAATCTACGTCACAGCTCAAATAGCAAAGAGAAAAAATACAGGCATGAGCCACACCACTGCTGAAAAGAATTTGCCCTAGGTGAAGCATTTCCCACAAATGACTTCTTTAGCATTACTGGTTCCAAAACTTGAGCATTACAGAACAGCATTTGGGGACTTTAAGGAGCGGCGAGTTTAAAGGACAGATGTCTCCAGAAACTGAATGTCATTTAAAATGGCCTGAGAGCGCGTGTTATGCTTTAAATCAGTGGTTTTTAAGGGTTTTTTCACAGTATCTCAGACTTTAGTGTTACCCATTGTTCCATGACGACGATGTGCAGCAGCTAAGCTCTGAATCAGTACAATTGGATCAGTTTCCACAAAATCCCAAGCAGATGTCTAAAGACAGCTGACACTAACCATGATGCCACAACGCTACTATAATGGGAAAGCAACAAGAAAAATGCTTACCAATCCATAGAGGAAACTAAAGCCTCACTGGGAAAATTTCAAACTATTTATTTCCTGGTCGTCACACTTAGCTTCTATTAAAAACCTGATGAATAACCTCCTCAAGATAGAAGAAGTGCTTCCGTCCAACTTATCTGCA
Source organism: Heterochromis multidens (assembly GCA_015108495.1). Classification (NCBI taxonomy): domain Eukaryota; kingdom Metazoa; phylum Chordata; class Actinopteri; order Cichliformes; family Cichlidae; genus Heterochromis; species Heterochromis multidens. The sequence goes on along the minus strand of VUQS01021164.1, from coordinate 7,177 downwards.
AAATCTAGTGCATCCACCAAAATCTTGTCAAACGAAACCACCCCGGCCAAATTTGTACGTACTTAAAAGGGATCAATCACATGAGCTCCCCATTCTGTCACAACCTGGCTCAGAAAGCCACAACAAAAAGAAAACACACACTATTTAGCAGCATTTTAACAACATAACACATTAAACAAACTGAAGTAACTTAAATGAATGATAAAAGCACAAAACTAATGGAGTGTTAAAGTCAGGAGAAACAGTAGTGTGGGAGGTTCAACAAAGAAAAAGAAGGAACTAAAGAGAAACTCTGAGAATACAACTCAGCGGCAGGAGAGCAAGTGAAGTGCTGGCCATTCACCTGGTCCACCAGGTACCTGAAACACATGCAGAGGAAAGTGAAGAGATTAAATGATGGGATTGGTTACACTAAATTAAAGGGAAGGAAAACCCTTAGTGCTCCTTTGCTTGGATTCCAGTCTCTGCAGTGTAAATCAGTGCTGAGTCCTAATGCCGTACCACTGCCATCTTCTTCCACTTGTACATTTCAGGGTTGTGGTGGGGCTGGAGCCTATTCCAGGTGTTATAGGGTGAGAGGTGGGGTACACCTTGGACAGGTTGCCAGTCTGTTGCAGGGCTAACACAGAGAGACAGATTCTTTGGGTTATATTGAAATTAAAATTTTTTTAAAAGGCACTGCAGGAATGCCTGGCCTATCCAAACACCATCACACGTGCGCCCCTAAACACATACACACTCACCCTCTCATAGTGACCGAGACCGCAGAGGAAAACAAAGGCCAGCTTGCCCTTTCAGCTGCCTGAATAAAATTAATCTAGTAAAAAGGTCAGAGCCATTAAAAAATTAAAGAGGGGCTGGTTTTCCTATCTGAAATCCATGTAACTAAAAGCAAATAGTCCTTACAGGACGTGGCCTCCTTTCAAACTCATCAAAGGCTGCATGGAAAAAACCATGAAGATAAACAGCAGTATCAGTAACATGCATGATGTGCACAGCACAGCACAGATCAACATTACAGATGTTTTGCTCCCTTGGACCTGAACCACTTCCTGTAATTATGTCCCATTACCATGGAACTCATCAGGTTTGTGCTTATTTTGGTGTGTTTGTTCAGTAGAAGAAGGATTCAGGTCCTCCACTACAGCAAAAAACAAAAAAACTCGCCACTCTTTAAATAATTTTTATTTTTAGAGCTTCACTCACATGGTGCTCTGCTCCTGGACCACCAACAGGTGTTTAAAGACTCAAACACGCATTTTAGATGGTATCTATGAATTCAGTAAAAGAAGAAATAATGGATATAAAAAAATATAATTTACTGGTTCTGTCCCACTGGTTTTTATTTTTCAGCAGAGAAAAAACTGTTTCAGAGACATCATGTGACATAAAACACTTTAATAAGTTTAAACTAACTAGGTACAGAAATATCTTTATTTAATAAAACTTTATCATTCTCAGCTGAATAACAGTCTCTAACTGATGATCCACAGGCATTGTATCTGACCATGTAGCTCCATAAACACATACAGTAAACACTGTTTATTAAGAGTGCACACTTGCCCTTGCACGCACAATAAGACACACACCCAAAACAAAGCTTCCGCTCCTCTAAACAGGAAAGTGTGCAACTGTTAGCCAGGCACTTATAAATAACAATAAATCTCTTTTTTCCCCTGCTTGCAGCACACTCTTAGTATTTATGGATCCTTTGCTGCTATATAGTATATTCTTTTCTCTGCAACTGATTTTTCATTTTACAAATAAAAGCATGAACTTCAAAATAAAACCAACAGAATATCATCATCAACCCCAGGGGCTGGAAAAAAAAAGAGAGAAAAAAATGCAGTTTCTCTAACGTCCACCAGAGGATCCAGCAGTGAGTCAATCCCCATAGACTCCCATGTTAAAAATAAACATGATTATAGCCTGCTTCAAAAGGGGCGTGGCCTCTTTTACTGACAGGTGGATGGCGACACAGGCAGCTATAGCTGCTAGCTGTCTGAGGCTTCACCTCAGCAAATCCAGAGTCCAGAGTCCCTGAACTGGACCTCTGGACCGTGTTTGTGCTGTTGGAGCCTTTTGGAGCATTTTTAATGCAATTATTTATTTATTTATTTATTATTTAATTCTAGGATTTTATTTGGATGTTACTAAGCACTAATTAGCAGGTATCCGTGTCTGTGTGATGCATAATAATTTTACTGCGTTCACCTGAAGTGATAAAGTAACAACTGTAACTGAAAATAAGGACTATGGCATTGGAGTATTTTTAGATTTCAGAAAGCCTTTGACACTGTTGACCATGAATTATTACTATCATGGGTGAAAAGTTATCTAAAAAAAAATTGATAACGTTAACTACCAATTTAAAACTGTGACGTGTGGTTCCTCAGGGATCTGTTTTAGGACCATTGGCTGTAGCTCAGGAGGTAGAGCAGGTCATCTGCTAATCAGAAGGTTGGTGGTTCGATCCCTGGCTCCTCCAGTCTGCATGCCAAATATCCTTGCGATATAGACAAGATACTAACCCCAAGTTGCTCTCCGATGCGTCCATCGGAGTATGAGTATGAGTGTGTGTGAAAGTTGGAAAGCACTTAAAGCATAGAAAAAAGTGCTGGTGTGAATGAGTGAATGAGGCATGTTGTATAAAGTGCTTTGAGTGCTCCGGGAGAGTAGAAAAGCGCTATATAAGAATCAGTCCATTTACAAACTAAATTATTTGCAGAAACAGCCTACTGCGCTGCGGTAATGACTTGGAACAATTTCTGAATGTAATGGAAAATGAAGTAAATCAAAGATCTGGTTTGATTACAATAAATGAACACTAAACTTAAGCTTTAATCAACTGTCTAACTTGCTCTTCATCTAAAAATACCTAAATTTAATGACCTGGTTGAGTTTAAAACTGTCCAAATTATTTACAGAGCAAGACAACAGACATTACCCCCAAATTTTCAGAATTTGCTTTAAGTCAGACAAAAACACTATGCACTGAGAGGAAGCCATATGCTTAATAATAATAATAATAACTGCACAGAGGAAATGAAAACCTATTTTTTACTGCATACAACAGTACAACTGTATAAAAACAAACTGAATATGAGGAAAAACTAAATAAGTCGTTTGGCTTTTCTGTTCTGTCGAGTTATCACTCTGCTCATCTGGATATTACTGTTGTCTATTATTATTCTTATGTGCACACATATATAGCTAATGAAAATGTTTCTTCTCCTGCAGGTTATTTTTTCTTTTTCAAATGCAGCCGTTATTTATAATTCTAGTTTGTACAGCGTGAAGTGAGTTTTCTCTGTTATTTATCAGGTGTCACAGAACATATCATGTCTTTCTTACAGCATTGATGATCATCATCGTTGCTGAGCGATAATTACAGTCAGCTTTAACTCGAATTAGAAAAGCAGCGTCAGGGGAGCAGCAGTCACATGATAAAACTCTCAAACATCTTTTGTTGCTGCGGTCATTGATTTTGGATGAAACTACATAAGATTTTTAAAGAATTTTGCTTATTTAAATTTAGTTTGTGAAAACAATGATACAAGGAACAGACATTGTTCCCAAATCCTGCAGCAGGATTAAAGGAAAAAAACACTTCATCTAGATTTGACATCCTCAGAATCCAGTCTGATGGTTTACCGCCAAAACGTCTCCTTGCAAAACATCATTAAACTCAATTTCCCTCCTTCGTCTTTCTTTTTGCAGGATGAATGGAAGCGGCTCAGTAGGAAATCCCAGCGCTGCCTCGTCTTGCTCACTTCCTGCCCACGCTAACAAGGGGACGCTGCAGCCAGACCTCAGGATCACAGAGTCTCAGAAGGAAGACCAGCACAGCAGAGAGTCTGTCAGTCTGCCTGGGTCACAGAAGGACCAGAGTCCAGCAGAGACTAAGCAGGCTGAAGAGGAAACAGACCGACAAGACCTCACTGAACACACAGACCAGCCGGATCCTCTGACAAAGAAAAACCCAGAACATTCTCCTGAGACAAACAGACTAGAAGCTGAAGATTCAACTTCTTTAATAGATGAATCAAATCCAGATCGACCACAACCAGAAAACCTCTTTCTAGATCAAACCAAACTAGATCCTCTTCCTGTATCAGGAGATTCTGGTTTGGGCACAGATCGGAAGACTCTTGGAGATCCTCTCGGACCAAAAGATGAACAAGAACCAGGTGACTCTCAGGACTATCAAAACCAGAAAGATCTTTGTCTTGCAGATCAGAAAACTGAAGAGGAACATCCACTTCCTCCACCAAAGGATTTAACTGTCTTAACAATTGAAAAGGAAGTCCAGAATGAGCTTGAGGTCCACATTTCTGAGTCCATAGACCAGAAAAAGGCTGAGAGGCTTCAGGACCACCAAGATCCTCCTCACCTAAACACCCAGAAGGCTCCCCCTCCTCCTCCTGCAGACCAGCAAAGGCCTCCAGCTAAAACATCAATATCAAACCTGGCTCCACCGGCTCCACCCCTCACCATCGAAGTGTTCTGTGACCAGATGCAGCCTGGCCCTGCGGTTTCTTCTTCGGGCGAGCCCAAACTGTGCGGCTTCCTGCTAAAGCAGGGGGGGCCACTTAGGACCTGGAAGCAGCGCTGGTTCACCTATGAGGAGAAGAAGAACCAGCTGTTCTACTACCGCACACCAAATGATGTGATGCCGCTCGGGCGGGTGGAGCTCAGCAGCGCCACCTTCACGTACCCACTGAAGGCAGAGCCGGGTACCTTCCACATCAAGACACCTGAACGCACCTTCATACTCAAGGTAGGAGGTCACATGTTGTTTAAAATATGTTCAGATTTGAGTCACATGTGTTTGGAGACGTGGTGTCAGTGTCTTAATCCACCTCTACGCTCTCCAGGCTGTGACCCAGGATCTGATGCTCTACTGGCTGCAGCAGCTACAGGTGAAGCGCTGGCAGCACCGACAGATGTCCACCTTCTCAGACCCGCTGAACAACAACAACAACAACACTGCAGGTGAGAAACCAGAGCGAGCTGCTGCTCGAACCTCTACAATAAAACACTGAGACCAGGCTTCATTTTTACATGAACTTAACGGTTTCAAAGTCTCTCCAGGATGTAGTTACAGTGAGCAATAGTAAAACTTTATTCAAAACAAAAACTCTGGACACAGACAAAAGATCTGTCTTATCTAATCTTATTTTGAAAAGATGAGTACTGTAGTAATTACAAGGTGGTGAGCTTCACCCTCTGGGGCTGAAAAATGAAGCCAAAGCACTAAAAACTGCAGTTCCTATAACATCGACCAGAGGCTCCAGCAGTGAGTCAGTCCCCATAGACTTCCATGTTAAAATGTCCAACTTAACAGCAGAAATAAACCTGTTTACAACCTACAAAGGGGCGTGGCCTCTTTGACTGACGGATGGATGGTGACACGGGTGGCTGTAGCTGTTAGCTGTCTGCTAGGCTTCACCTCAGCTAATTGGAGTCCCTGAACTGGACCTCTGGACTGTGTTTGTAATGTTGGAGCCTTTTGGAGCATTTTTAATGCAAGTATCTGACCAATAATATGGCTGCTGTGCAGTTCATTGTACTGACAGACTGTCCAAGAAGTCTATTTCTAATTATAATAAGATTTTATTTGGATGTTACTGAGCACTAATTAGCAGGTATCTGTGTCTATTCCTCTCTTCCAAATGTGGTCACTTCTAGCTCTAAAAAACCAACATGTTGAGGGTTCAGAATGCAGAACCTACTAACTAGTGAGTTTCTGTGCCCATTTTCTATGTCTGGTCTGTGGTTTAAACAGATTTGTTCGATGGTTTCAGTCTGTAACTTCCTTTTCCTGTGATTCTCACCATAAGCTTCTTAAGACTTTTTCAGGTATGTCACCATCTATTACCACCTCCTTTGTCTTTTTCTTCCCTCTTTGGGCACTCATGTTGAGGAAGTGAGTGACTGCTGTGGTTTATCTGTGGTTTATCTTCCTCTTCTTCCTCCTTCTCCCAGAAAGAGTTGGGAAATCCTTCCATGAGGCGTGGGAGTGGCTCAGACTGACTCACTATTCCCTGAAAGTCTAAAATTGCATCAGAATAATGGACAGAGCAGGTCATCTAGCGTGGACTGACTTTTATGCTTGGGTCAGCATGAAGGAGTTTACAGGGCTGTGTGGATCTCTTTGTGCTTCTTACACCCTAATCATCTTATTCAGGACCTGAGTTTGGAGATTTAGATGACGTAAATCCAAGCAGAGCCATTACAGATGACCAACAAGTATCAAGCAGAGGAGCAGGTGGTTAAAATCACCGCTCCCTCCCTACTGAAAGGCGCTAAACTTGCATACAGTCTGGTTTTATTTCTGTCACTGTGCATTATTTTCTGAATCATTCATCAGCTCATAGATTAATTTCTTTCCTTAAAGGCAGCCTGCAGTCAGTTATCAGTCAGTGTTAAGCAGGCACAGACTAGCTAAAGCTAATCAGATCATTTCTGTGACAGCAGCGGTAAGCAACACACGGTCCTCCTGTGTTTACATGTGATGCTGTGCAACCTCTAACTGACTGACAGAGGTTAAAACTGAGGTTAGTCAGTGTTAAACTGGTGCCAGTGTTCACGCTGACTGGTTAACTCTCAAAATAATGAGATATTAAGTACTCTGATGAGCTCCTGCCTTTTGTTTCAAACTTCTATTGTGTGCCTCTACTATAGTCTGGACTTTTCAAGTCAAGTCAAGTCAAGTTTATTTATCAAGCACATTTTAAACAACCTCCGTTGACCAAAGTGCTGTACAAGTTTTACAAAGCATACACTATACATCACAGTACTAAATCAACAATAGATAGACAGTACAACAATTAAATAAAGCTGTGATTGCAAAAACAGGGTCTGCTCAACTGGACCCGAAAGCAAGCGAGAACAAAAAAGTTTTTGAAAGTGTTTTAAAATAATTAAGAGACTCAGCCGCTCTTATATAAAAAGGTATGCTGTTCCAAAGAGTAGGGGCCACCACAGAAAAGGCTCTATCGCAGGGGTATTCAACTAAAATTTAAAGAGGTCCACTTTGAGAAAATTTCTTGAAGCAAAGGTCCGGAAGATTATAATGTCTAACTGTTTAGTGTCATATATATTTAAGTAGCCTAGTAGTTGTATCAAGTTGGATCTGCAAGTAATCAGTACCTATCAAATCAAATGAATTCAG
>VUQS01021161.1:3063-13756 GCA_015108495.1 Heterochromis multidens | reverse complement strand
AGGGTTACAAAAACCTAATTTTGCAAAATAAACAAAAAATTTCTTTTGTTTTTGTTTGTTTGTTTTATTTAATGTAAATTTTTTTGGAAAGAGCTAATAATATAAATTACAAGTCCTCAAGATGTCAGAAATGTTTCTACACACCAGTGACTGTATATAAACAGAGACACATTAACACGCCTGGTTTGTCACATTTTATTCCTCCATACACTTTATCCTAATTGATTCTCATTTTAATTATGCTGACCCAGACTCCGTGCCTCTTCTACACTGACAACAAAACCAGCGCAGGCCAGCAGTCTGCCTCTCACACTGTGAGGATGACACCTCCGTCTCCTTATAGAGGAACTAGTCCAGGATCCACTTTGATGTCCCTCTGGCTCAAAGGAAAGGTCAAAATAATAAATGTAAGCCCAATTGATGGGTTGGCAGGGGGGGGGCATAGGAGTTCAGCACTCATTTTTGGACGAGTGCTCCCTTTAAGGAGTAATGAATTCATACAGTCAGGCATGGCTAAAGAACAAAACAGCATGGGTCCCCTTTCCATGAAAAGGTTGATCTAAATCTGCAGACAAGCCTGGCTTCTTCTTCCCACTAACACATCACTCTCTTATTTCTCTCTTAACACAGGCACATGTATGAATAAATACTAAAAATATCTGTATTTCACTTCTCCTCAACATACACCTCAGCTTAAACATCACCTCTCATCCTTACCTTTGCCTTTACTCTAAATAACTCTTCCTCACAGCAAGAAACATTTCATTCAAGAGTAAAAAAAAAAAAAAAAAAGAGCAGAAATAAGCTAAAACTTAAATATGCCTTTGAAGACTCCTCAGGTCACCAGGGTCATGGGATATGTGTTAGTAGGTCAGAGACAACTGAGCTACACCATGTCCGCAGGTCTTTAACCTTTTGCCCATCATTACAAAGTTATGTTTTGGAGCCGGAGACCTTTACTTCCAATTCTTTTGAAGATCAAAGATGCTATAAAGTTAAGGTCCAGTTACAGGTAAATGTTTATGAAATAAAACATTTAGGTAAATATAGCAATACCTCAGTGTAAAAATACTCCTTTAAAAGTGAAAAAAAAAATGAATTAATAATACAGGTTCATAGTACAATGTGCTAAAATATAAAACATAAAACTGCTTTTCCACAATGGCCCCTTCTACAGTTCATATGAATGTGAATTGCTTCATAAGTTTTACCTTAAATGTGTTTTTTTATTTAAGTTGACTATCTTTTTTTCAATGTAAAATCTTAATCTGTCTGAGTCCTTGTATGTAGCACTTTATATGTAATAAATGCTTTGAAACACACGTTGATGTAGTTGTGAGTAGATGTAAGGGCGTATTAATGTCTTTATCAGCAATTATAACTCCTCTAGTGGACACCTTATATACCATATATCTGCTTGTAAAGCATTTATTAAATGTGTTTACACTGATTAGAAATGCTAAATAAGGGGACTTGAAGTAAAGTGCACCGTAAACAGGAATTATAGGTGTCAAGTAGCTTAAATGTAGTGAAGTAAAAAGTGCAAAATCCTTCAGAATGACTACAAAACTGCACTGAAGTCCAGCACTTGAGTTACTGTACTCAAACCTGTAAGATGAAATAAGGGACTCTCTGTGTCTCCATCCAGAGACAAACCAGACGCTTTCGATCACAAACACTCACATATGAATACCTGCCACACACATACATCAGCTGAAGTCCCCGTGAGTCGCGCTGAGACGCACAGTAAGCTGCCAGTTTCCGCTGGAGGACGGAGCCGCTCCAGGCTGAATTACATGCGCAGTCCTGCCGTGAATCTCACATCACCACGGCAACCTTCGTTCACACCGAGTCCCCGTCAGCATCGGTGAGATCCGATCCCATCCACAGGCAACCAGAGAGCCCGCAAGACCACCGTAAGTTTTTATTCCTCCTTCTGCTTCAGTATTTCTGAGGGTGCAGCGGCTTATTTGTGTTTATTAGACGGACGTGAATGCGGTTAAAGGACAGCCTGATCGGCTGCGGGTTATGTAGCTGAGAGATGATCATTTAATATCGATTAGATATGCATAGCCCAATTAAGTGATTTAGTGGTTATAGCTTATATTGGGTTCTTTTTTGTCCTCTTTAGGGAATGAATGGACGACCATCAAACCTTTATTTGAGTGCTACATGGGACTGTATAGGTTATTGACATGCGTTGTAATTTGCCCTATACCTCCACATTATATAAGAGGCTACACTTAAATATTGTGATTGTCCTCATCTCCTATGGGTATTAATTAAGTCTGCAGCACAATAAAAACAACCATGTAAAAAATGTACAGTGGAAGAATGATATATAATAAGTTTACAAAATTTGTTTAAATAGCCTAATAAATCAAAACACAACTGCATAGAAAATGCCTTTTATCAGCCCTTTTCTATCTTATCTCTGATCTCTGATTATTGCATACACAGCCTGTGTATCTTGCAGCAGCAGTCTTCAATGCAGCAAGTTTAGATATGCATGACCAGTGAACCCTGAAGAACTTGACAGGCACAGGTAGCAAACACTCTGCTACCTATTCATAGCACAGCATGTATTCACCTTTAGACAGCTTCAAGTCTCCTTCAGTTTGTCAGATTTGGGTGATGGATAGAACTATAAAGTAATTATCAATCTTTTACAGTGGATAATTTAAAAGCATTGTGGTTGTGAATTTAAAGGATGTCATTTGCAGCTTCCTTTCCTGTCAGGGTGTGGGAACACTGAATGTTTGACAGCATCACTCGACTCATTTGTTAATCACAGATTCAGGATGAATCATCGCACCCGCACTTCACTCCAACCGTGGGGAGGAAAAATGGCGGTCAGCACAGATGACCACATTATAACCACCCACTCATCAAGAACTATGTGTTGTAGTCTTGAGTAATAGCCTAGTTTCAGTCAAGATCTTACCTAACAAAGCCTGAAAATGTACAAAACTGATTTTATTTTCTAAATGTTGAAAATGTTTAGTGAAAGGATGTCACATAGTTAAAAAAATATTATCATACACATTTTCCACTTGATGACAGACCAGAGGCTTTCGTAAATGATCCTCTATCTCCTTCATCAAAAACGCATTTCCTGAGCACCAGGGATTTCTCCAGCAGCATACAAACTCTAGCTCTTTGCCTCCTGGTGTGTATCATCATTGTGAGTCATTGGCGTCACTGGGCCAGTGCCGTCCTTTGCTGGGGGAAGGTGTTGTGTTGCAATGCGTGAATGCGATAAGTGGCTCTTCACCTCTTCCCTCCACATTTAGCTCATCATCAGATAGAGGAGAAAAATTCAGACAGTTATCTGAGCAGAGAAGCCCTGAGAGCATGAAGTTTATATGTGTTGGTTATAAACATTAAAAGTGAGAGGCTGGAGGAGGAGATGGATAGATAGTAGATACATAGATGCACAGTAGTAATGAAACATGTTTACTCTAGACTATTGGACTGGATAAACAGGAAAGACAGTAGGCTTCTATGTGTTACTTAAATACTGTATGTTCTTAAGCTATTACTGCATTGATCAGCCACAACATTCAAACCTAATACTGTTTCTAGCACCAGGGCATTAGCAGCAGATCCTTTGGGTCCCACGAGTTATGGAGTGGGGCTTCTGTTGATCGGGCTTATTTTGGCACACCCTGCAAGTGCTTGACTGGGATTGGGAGAGTTTTGAGTTTGAGTCTTTGATGGGTTTCTCATGCCATTACTGAGCAGTATTTACAGTGTGGCATGCTGGAGAAGGTTGCTGCCGGAGTGTGCTTTGTCTGCAACAATGTGTTAGTGGGTGGTATATGCCAAAGTAACATGCCCATAAATGCCAGGAACTAAGGTTTCCGTGCAACAGTGCACTGTAACAATATGATCAAAGTCATTCACGTTATGTGTCGACAGTTTTAAAAGGTAGTTATTGAAGAAATAGTCTGAAATTTGCTAAATTGCTTTCTGTCAAGCATCATTACATGATTCCAGTAATATACCATGAACATTTAGCTAACTAGGCAGCTGGGTAGCTTAGCATAAAGAGTAAAAATGCCTAGACTGCTCCCAGCCAAGAAATGGTCAGTGTTTGTTTAGAAGTTAGCCAGAATAACATAGGGTTGTTATTCTGTACATGCCAGCAGACATTTAGTATTAAACACATAGTGCGGCTAAGCATGATGGCAACATCATTGATTTTGCTGGTTTTTAATTTAGTCATAAAACTCAGATGTGGCCTGAACCTTGCACCACGCAAAATAAAGATATTGCCAAAGATTACATGTTTTAATGAAGCAGATGTGATGGTAATGCATCCAATAGCTGTTTTCACAAAGTCAATAGGATACATTATATATATATATATATTATGTTTGTAGTAATAAAATCATATCACTCAATACAGTTATTGTTGCTATAGTTCGCTTTGGGCCACAGTGGTAGACCAACACACATTTCCTTATCTTCAGTCATGCTGCTAAGATGACTAAAAACAAATTTGTATGCCTGTTTCTTCTTTTCATGCAGTTTATATTTCTCTTATCCTGGCCAATTTATCCTCATCAGATTGTTATCTTCTCACTTCCTCTTGTGTCCTGGCAGGGTCCTCAAGCAGCGCTATCACATTTGGTTACAAAACACTCAGTCTGACTAAATCTGTCCCCGATTTCGAGATCCGTCCGGTCATTTTCAGACAGACAAGCAGCTATGGTGAAGCTGGGCAGCAATCTGTCCGATAAGCTGGAGAAGCAGCCATCTGCGGACGATGGCTTTGATAACATCCCTCTCATCACACCCCTGGAGGTCAACCAGCTCCAGCAGCCTTTTGCAGAAAAGGTAAAATTGTAGTCCTCTTTGATCTATTTCTGTGCCTGCCCATTTATGTTTTCTAAAATACTGTGTTTCCAAGTTGAACACTGGGTACAACAGAACCGTGCATTACAGCGCTACAGAAATGCCCAACAGATTACAACAAACATTATTAAAATTCATGTGGGCATACTTACCCATCCTCACTTAAACCCCAACACTGAGAGTGCTGTATTTACCTTTCCTTGCCTGCCATCCCAGGTTAAAACCTTGGCACCAGCCCACGCAATGCAAGCGCCTCTTTGAATAAATAATACAAGAAGAAAGCTCTCAGAATCATATTTTGCTTGATAATGCTCTTAGCAGCACAGGATGTTCCACAGGCTCAGTAGATGGTGGTGAAACATTAACATAAAAACACTTTGTAGTTCCCAAATGTGTTTTTAACATATCATTAAAACTGTCTGCTTTTGCAAATGATGCTAATTTATTTTTACGCATCCAACATAGTGTTCAGTGGTAGCAGGATTGCTGAACATGTGCTGAAAACTGAGGACATCCTCGATCAACCATAACAGATTAATAGGAATTCTGAGCTTTTTCCAGGAAAGTCACAGTGACAGTGCATTGCCTCTGCTGCAGGTCATTGTGAAGACGTCAACACAGTACCAGCTGCAGCAGAAGAAGAAGAGCAAGCTGTATTTTCCCAACATTAAGAAGCTGAATATCAACTTCTACAGTGACGTCTCTGAGAAGGCCAAGGTAATGGGCGAAAATCTGTAAAAATTCTAATTTAGTATAAGTCTGTGTTTTGTTTCTTTTAAGTGCAGTGTGCAGTGCTTTCTGGACTTTGTATTTATTACAAAGAACACTGGCACTGTTTTGAATCCATCTCATGTGCACTGGCCTGCTGCTGGAAATGCTCGTTAGAGTACTGCATGTGTATTAATGCCTGGCTGAAAGTAGTCCCCAGCAAATGTATTGTTTTCTTTTGTTTGAGTATTGATTGCTAAAAAGCACAGTGCCGAGCTTTTTAATTAAGTTATTCATCCTATCTTAAATGACTCAAGAACTATGTAACAGATTATAATATGTTGCCTCATTCATTTAAAATGAAAGTTGCTCGGTGATGTATTTTCAGAACAAGTTAAATAATCATATTGATAACCATATCAATAACCTTTTACATAATGAAGACAAGGGTTGTAATGCTCAGATTTTTTTTCCCTATTTTACAATTGTTCCTATTTTGAGGATTGTGAGTGGGAAAAAATGTTTTTTGAGCCAGTGTGGATCTTATGATGTATGCAGAAAGTGGCCATGAGGCTTTTCCTGGGGGATTGATGTCGAGTTCACTATCATTGAAGGGGGTGGGGATTACGGCCTAAAAAATTAAGCTAATGCTGAAGTGCCTTAAACCTACATTCTTTCTAATGACCAGAAGGGGTCGACTCCTCTGCTGTCACAAAGATGCTGTCAGATTGCATAGGAATCTGTGAAAAAATGACTTTAATTCTCACTTGATTTATTACCAAAATAATGAGTTCATGTTCTTAATAACTAGTTTCAAGTCTTCTTCAATACAGCATGAAGTTTCTTTTGGAAATTATGTATACAATAAGCAGGATATACTTTATAATTCTTGCAATTGATAAGTCACTACTGTATGATAATACATAGTGTCCTTGGGTTCTCAATTAGATCCACCACTTGCTCATCATGTTTATGTTAAAAAAAACAAAATGGCAATGGCCAAAATGCCAAACTGAAGGCTTTAACATGGTAGTCCACAACCCAGTGGGTAACTTCACAGTGGGTCCTTTTAGACTATAACTATACTGCAGCCAGGAACCAGGAGAGACATAACATATATTCTGGCAGAGTTGTCATGGTCACCATCTCATACATAGTCTGTGGTAGGAACCAAAGTACCTGGTGGCTAAGGGCCATAGACATAGGAAAAGTATTGTCAATGCTTGATTCTAAAATATATGCTGTACAATTGTGTGTGTGTTTATGTGTGTTTTTCCTCAGATCACAGGTCTGATCCTCATTACTTTGGCCTTCCTGACCAGCCTGCTCCTTCTGCTCATGTACAAAGCCATGTGGTATGACCAACTTACCTGCCCAGAGGGTTTCATTTTGAAGGTGGGCAGCATATCCACGTGTGCACAGCGAGCTTCTTTATTTTACGAACACCATTATTTGCATAAATGTACATTTCTTAGGCATATGTCCACACCCATGCCCACACAAAGTCAGATCCTTTCACTGACTTACATTCATTTCCTTGTGACTTGACCCAGCACGAACTATGACTAAATTTTAAATCATGGCTTCAACCTAAAATGTAATCATTTACATTATGAAAAATTTTAAAGCTTTTATTCCTTCAAAGGGAGACTGGTCCCCACAACATGACTGTTTAAATAGATTTATATCCCCACAGCATGAGTAATACCACCACACACACACACACACACACACACACGCACAGATGTAAAAATGTAGATTTTTATATGACTCAGGGAAACACAGAAAACAAATTATCCTGGAAGGTCCATTATCTTCTTGCAGCATAGCAGAGACCAGCTGAAGCAGGTCATATCAGAGTCTCATCCTTCTATACCACAAACTTATTACTGTCGAAGTAGTCTGTGTGCAGTACTTACACAGTCTACAGTGCAGCTCGTCTGGTGTTTTCTTCTCCACACACTCTCATTTCAGTCACTTCAGGACTATTCTCCAAAATCTGGCAATCCAAACTCATTGTCTGCAAACAACACCTTGGAGGCATCATTTACCAAATCAGCACAACCGCAAATGTTAGTTAAAAGGCCTGTCTCACAGAGGAAAATGAAAGAGTGGGGTAGATAGAGAGAGTGGGGGAAGGAAGGGAAGGGAGTGACAGCCTACTTTCTGGTCAGGCAGAGATTGGGATGCCCGCTTGTGAATTGTAGGGGTCTTTAATTAGAGCTGAGCGTGACTAAACTGTGATTAAAGGCTTAACGGTAAGGGGGGAAGCAAGGAAGGGAAGGGGGGGGACCTTCTGGCAAAGCTTTTGAAGTTTTTGCCGGTTACAGTTGCTTTTAGCATTTTTTTTTCCTGCTAATGTGTTGTTAGAGACATAAAAAGAGGATGGAAGGTGGAGGGTGGTGTAGTCACTGCTGTGCTTTTGAGAGGCTTGACTCCTTGCTTTTAGGGAAGGTCAGGTAGTGGATCCCCCTTAAGGGAAAGACTTGCAAGGTCACGGCAGTTACGTGGGCTCTTTCCAAAGCACAATAATAACAAGAAGGACATTCTGTTTCTTGTTTTAATTCACCCACATTATTTCATACATATCTTTAATTCTATTCAAAAACAAGTAAATGTGAGTTTAAGGATGTTCTGAAGGATGCTTTTTTTCTTAAGGGAAGGCTTGGGGCTGTAAATCTTTAACTATGTCTGTGCACCAGGCATTTCAACACCTTTATATGCATTGCATTTTTGTCAGTTTCTTAATATTTCTGCACACTCTGGTGCTTCCTTGTGTTTTTAAGACCCTGGATTATCCTCTGGAGTGCCTTTTTTTTTTTGCATCTTTTTTCTTAGCCTTAGAAATAGTATTTGAAAAAATTCTGAACATGGTTTGTAGCATGTGGATGTAATACAACCCCCTGAACAGGACTGGAACATGTTTTTACACTTGAACTCTTTCCAGCCCTACCTAATGTATGTGAAAATGCAAATGCTCAATTCAGTCTAATGTGTGCTACGTGTGAAAACATTTGACAAGCAGTCCCAGGATTGCTTTGGTAATGTCTCTAGCTTCTTCCCAAAGTGTGCAAAGACAAGCAGAACCTATCACAGCGACTGCATGTCACAATACATTTCTGTAAGTTGTTCTTGTAGAAAACCAGAATGCCCAAAGCAGCTGCGTACATGATTAAAAAAAAAAATTAACAAGGTGAAACATACAGAAGAGGGCTACATTACTTTAGCACGGATATAAACCAGAATACAATTTAACATTACTATAGATAAAAATGTCTATTAGAAAACTATTAATCATAATTGTTCAAATTGTGGTGATTTCACGTGTCTCTTAGAGTTTTAATTAAGTTAGACAAGCTATGTTTATATTTTCTGATGGAATATCTAACTAATGTAATGCAAATGAATGGTTGCCTTCAGCTCCATGGACTGTACTTTCTTAGTCATAAAACAGACTGCTTCCTATTGGAGCAGGTGAATAAATATCAGGGGGAAATCTGCAGTTTATATTGACCCAGAACGGCTTTTGTTCTGTGTTGATGATGTCAAATCACTGTGTGAGTAATACTGAAAGCATCAAAGCTGTTCATATATTTCTGTCTAACAGCAGAAGCACTGCACCCCTGCAGCTCTGGAGATGTACTACACAGAGCAGCAGCAGCAGGAGCCAGGTGTGCACGGCGGCACCAACGCCGGACTGTACGCTGCTCTCAGTCACCTAAACCAGGTCAAGAGGAGCGGACCTGAGCTGCCATCGCCATGGTTACCAGTCATCAGCGCTCTGAAGGAGACTGAGGTGACCAAACAAGGCAGCGAAGCGCTGAAAGGAGTTCTGGAGGGAGATGAGTGAAGGATGTTTTAGGGGAGAAAATGACGATGAGGGGCACAGTGGATGTTATTTTATTTTATTTTTTGCCTGTGTGTGCGTGTTTGCATTTTACTTTTCTTCCTTCAGACAGCCCATTGAATCACTTGCTTACACTGGTGCTCCAATGTAAAGGCATGTGTGCGTGTGGTGATTTCTTGTGGTTAGAGGCAGGAATGTGCATGACTTTTACAGCATTACTGAGTCATGACTGAAGTCTGCTATCTGGATCCTGCGTGTGTGTCCACACTCATGTAAATACTGTTCACTGTTCATGCTTACATACATGCTTACGCCCATGTGTGCATGCTTGCATTCATGTGCAGTGTATGTATGCATATAGAGTAATATGTATACTTGTCTGAGGTGAGAAAAGAGAAGCGAGGTGAGAACTTGCAGTGAGAAGTAAAGATAAGTTTTTAATGAGTTTCTCCTCATCGCGCTGCCTTGTTATCTTGCCTCGTCTTCTGATTTAGTTTTAGAGCAGAATGTATGAAGTCATTATTGAATGTGCACATAGTTTGACTATTAAGATATTTTCCATTTTGCTGAATTTAGTTGACCCCACATCTTATTATGTCTAGACTTCTAATTGCAGTTTTGTAAGGTTAAAGCCAAATTCAGATTCTGGAAAACAGTTTTGTCATTATAGGTTATTGTCTTTATAATTAATTTCCAGAAAAGCTCATTTAATCAGTGTTAATTAAATACAAAACACAATTAGGTATGCATCACTTAAATGCGCCTGAATATTTTATGAATTCACTCCTCATTTGATGACTCCTGTTATGTCACAGAATAAAAGCTTTTAATGTATTATTACAAACAAAACCTGTACTGTATGTTCATGTAGGTTAGCTTATTGTGAACAGTAGCCAATTATCTTCCATCCTGTTTTTGTTCTTGTTTAACTTATGTTGATATAAGTATTACGTAAAAGCCTTTATGGTGAACACAGGGTTAACTTATCATGACCCGGATGTATGAATGAGCTGCTCTAATCATGCAGTAGATATAATAAGTGCTAATAATGTGTCTAAAAGCGTCTATGTTTTTTAAATGTATTTAATTAACAAAGTATATATCTGTACAGTATTTAATGTGTCTTGACTCAAATTTTTAGTTTGGAAAATTTCCAATGTAAGAAGTATGAAGAATTTCTCTTGACTTTTCTCTTTGTCTCATTCATTTTTTTTTTTTTTTTCAATTGTTTTTTTTTTTTTTTGGAAAAAAATTTTTTTTTTTTTTGGGGGGAATTTG